>JAQGBH010001544.1:0-31554 GCA_034698265.1 Sminthurinus aureus | reverse complement strand
TTTCACGCAGCACTGGGTAACTATTTGAGGCTGGGTAACTATTGCGTGGAGGGTAACTATTCGCGCAATGACGGTATACATAAAACAAACGTACAGAGAAATTTTTTTTTCTGTTGCCACAGTTTTTTTATGGAAAATGGAAAATAGAAATGGTAACTCTTATCCTTAATATATTTCCCATTTTCCACCCATAGTTGGATTGTTCACTGGACGGGAATGTGTACCGTTGCTAAGGGAAACCCAAAAATGGTTGCTACCTAGCAACAGTACGCATTTTTGGCTTATCTTCATGTATACTATGAACTATGACCTTTAATCTATTGGTTGTAAGTTAATTTCAGATTTTAAACTAGTAAACGTTTTTCCCTTGAACAAAAAAATTAGATGGGTTCGCTGGGTGTCTCGAAATATGGGGCCTCGCGGGTAAACTTTATCTTACTTGTTTCCAATTTATGTGTAATGCCACACAATAATTTACATGTCTTATCTATTTAAACATGATTTCAATGATTATGCCTCACAGACCATGGAAAAACTGTAGTGATACGAGCTGGGCATTGGAATAAACAGATTGAAGGTAATTTGTCAATCAATAACTGGATCAACATTCTAGTTTCTAGACTTTTGAAGCTCAACATATTGCAGGCTATACATAAGCATTATAATTTATAATGTTGCACATCAATTCTCTATAATATATTCAGGTCGAGTTCCATCTTGTTATCATCCTGAGCAAACATTTGTTGTTGATGCAGCAGTAGAGAACTTTAAAATGGACACTATAACTCATTGTTACGCGTGTGATTGGAGAGATGGATGTAACTCAGCCCCGCCAAAAATATTCATGTCCTACCCATTTTCCGCAGTCATCCTCTTCCTCCAATTTATCATCTATTATTTCCAGCCCGTCCTTTTTAGTGTATTCTGATTATTGATTATTATACTAATAAATATTATATCTTACACTGTCGAAAGAAATGATTTGTAAATAAACTTGTTACTATATATATATATATAGAGTAATTCCATGAATGTTCATGAATATTTTTTATTACATATTTATCATATTTTTGTTTTTTGTCAAGTCTATAGTCTAAGAGGTCACACAATATGTGCATGGTAATATTTGAAGTCCAAAACTATCGATAAAAAGACAAAAGAAAAAGACAGACAGAAAATAAACATGTTGACGTTCTCCCGTCATGAAAGAAATTGAGCAAGTCACAAGTCATGATAATCTGATCATGACTTGTGAAGGCTATTGTCAAAGGCCATTGACAACTGACAATTCCTAGATATGTCAAATAGGTATTTTTCCGTCTACGCATTTTATACTGACAATATAACTGAGCAATAAGCAGGGAACAGAGCATCGTCAACGGGCATTACACGTTTACTCTTATTTTTCTCCCATCTCATTAAATATAATGATTATCAAATCAACCTCCTTGCGACATTCTGGAGAAAAAAGTTGTGCATAATTAACATTCGCTCAAGTTACCAGTTCTTCCGAAAGTTTCTGTTATTAGTTACTATGGTGCGTCTAATAGTGCATGTTGTTGGAGGTTGCTAATCATAATAATGATTATTGTTGTTATTTATTGGGTAAATATTATGCTCTACTAGTAGAACTTTTATATTAAGATGTTGACCGTACATAAATCTCAATACATGAAAGATTTTTATTGTTCGGGTATTTCACCGAAAATATCGAGGAATCAAAAAGCAAAAAGTTTAAGTGGCTGTTTCAAATACAACTTTATGCTTCCTTATCCGAACACTATAATCCATAATCATTGAAATCATGTATAAATAGATAAGACGTGTAAATATGGGTGAATTCGGGCGTGGCATTACACAAATTGGACGCGTGTGAGATACAGTTTACCCGTAATATTATTTCTTCTACATTTCACGTCCTAAATCCTAACACTATGAATTTTTATTTGTGGTGAAAGTAAACTTATGTCAAGTGTTTGAGATACTTAAAAAATTACACTCCCAATTAAAATTTAGTATGAAACTCATATTTTTTTCCCAGTATTTTCTTTTATTATTTTTCCATTTGTACAGTTTTATTGCAACAGCCACAAATGGTGAACAGTTTCAAATCTTCAGTGGAACAACTAGAAACAAAGTGTTCATGTCATATTTGCAATTTCTACAAGAATTTTTCATTGCTCAACAACCTGAATTTTGTCCCTTTTCCTTTGTAATCCGAGGGAACTCAACTCCTTACGAAAATGTATACTGGGAAGTGAATCGTCCCACTAATACCAATATACATAGCATTGGAAATAATAATACTAGTTCAATATTTTTGTTTACCTTCATTCATGAAACTACAAAATCATTTTTTAATCCCAATCACACCGTGAGTATGGCTGAGACAGAATCATCATTTAGCATTGAAGGAAAGATTATTATAAAGTTTCAAGCACAATGTTTCACATTTATCTATCACATAGCAAAGGAGCACGGAAATTTGAATGATGCCGTTAGCCTTTTAAAAATTGGAAATCCGGCTAGAGATCGTTTTATGCTCATACATGATATATCAAAGATTGACAGGAAGAACTATTTAGAAAAATACGTGAAGAGTTTACCTTTACGGAAAATTCGATTTCTTGTCAGTTTCCTTCATGTTGATGATAGACTCTACAATCGAAAATTAGAAGGAAAAAATGGGTTGCAAATTTGGAAAATTCCTAAAATGTCTCTAAAAGTTATAAATTTGAGTGGAGTTCATTTCCACATGTCAGCTGTGACCATCCCACCTCTCATAATGCAAAGAAATGGAAAAGTTTACGACGGGATGATGCATCATCTGTATACAACAGCTGCCTCGTATTTCAATTTTACCTACGATACTACGGAAGAAAAAGAGGGCACAGGCAAGCAAATATTAATATTATATTATAATAGCTTACAAAAAATAAATAATTATTTTTCAATGTTAGGTCGAAAGTTATCAAACGGGAGTTGGATTGGAAGTTTAGCTGACCTAAAAGCGGAGCGCTTTGATATGGCAGCAGTGATTCGCATGTCAATCCAAAGACAAGGTCATATTGACATTACAAACTATTTGTGGAATGATCAATTAGTTTTCATCGTTGCTTTGCCAAAAGTCTTCATACCCCTTACAGCAATTTTCAGACCATTTACTCTAGAAAAAGTAATAGTAGAAGTCGAAACCGCTGCCCACTTTGTATGATTTAGTTAAGAAATGTCAAGGATGTCTATATGCTAAAGCATATAGACACCTCTAGTTTGGACACTAATCCTCCTCTCATTTATACTGATTGCCGACATTCTTTTTATATCAACAATCTTTGTCGACACAAAGAAATCTCACTCGGAATTGACAATGGGAGAAAATATATACCACTCCATCCTCATCCCCTTTTCTCTACTCCTTGATCAAGGTTTTGATTTAAAACTCCCTTCAGTACTCACAAAATTCATTGCAGTTCTTTGGATGTTCCTGTGCCTTGTCATAGGTCTCTTTTACAAAGACAAACTTTTCATTTTCCTCACTTTTCCCAAAGAAGAACAAGTTCCTAGAGATTTGGTACAGCTCCACAATCGTACAGATTATCAAGTAATCCTTTATTATTGGAAAACTTTTCAATATGTTAAATTCATCTGAAGATCCTATTCATAAAACTTTAATGAAGAGACTTGATCTCACTCCAAATCATGTCCAATGTGTTCTCAATGCCATTTCAAAACCACGTACAGTTTGTATCGCTGTCAAATCTTTGTTGGCTATTACTATGGCGAGTAATGCTACTATTTCCTATGGATTTGAAGCGGGTATCTTTAGTCAACCGGTTTTAAATATGGATTCAATGTTCATCGGAATTGGTCTACAAAAAAATTCAATTTTCACAGAGACCTTGAGCATTGTTTCGTCTATGTGTCGAGATACTGGAATCTTTCAAAAATGGGAAGTTAATACATTTTCTTCTTTCCGGAGAATAGGAAAGGCATGGTTGACTAAAGAAGCAGACGGGGAAGATCTCGTGAAAAAAAAAATGGAGAATCTTGTCCGCTATTACAATACACGAATGAAACCTTTGCAAGTACATAATGTTTACACTCTTTTTAGTGTCTACGTGATATTCACATTATTAGCAATATTTATTTTCTGCTTAGAAATACCGAGGAAAGGACGAAGATGAGAATTATACTTAATTAATTATAATTATCATGGTATTTTGTATGTTGTACATGGAAGATACGTATTTCAATGTTCATGTCCAATGTACAACAACAGGCTCAACCAAAACCATATCGATTTAAATTCTTTTTTTATATACGTATCAAGAGAAAATTATGAATAAAAAAAAGAATTTTATAATTGATCCTTTTTGATTTTTGATAAGTATCAGAATTCCTAAAAATAGTTACTATCTACACAAAACAATAAAGATTTGTACATTCAACATGTCGTGGACCGTGGACAAAAGCAGTTCTGAAAAATTCTCAACACTATCCTAGATATACACATAATATTATATAATAAACATTCGACATTGTCCATACAAAGTTTGTTATTTGCAATAAAAAACTACACTTAGTGCTTAGGACTGATATCAAATTTGAACAAAGGAATAGTGAGAAATGGTATTACTGTACAGTGTACAGACACGACAAAAGTGTCGTTTTTATTAGACTAAACTACTAAATGTCAACTGTCCTAGTACAAATACAGAAGAAAAAGGAAAGGGAAAGAGTTTTAGAGAAATGAATGACTGAGCAATCAACAACCTTGAAGAGATGGCAAAAATGTGCTGGTATACCTATATAGTCAGTAAAGACAAATAAATACAAGTACAGTCATACGAAGGTAAAAAAAATTGTTGTGGTGGATAGATCCAAACTGTGAGACTTTGGCTCGTGCCAGTCATTCAAGTTCTTTAACATTCAATGAACGAGTTGGACTCAACGAACCATAGCCACGATATTTATTGATATACATAGTGTTTTAAATCTACAAATGGATTCAATTCAATTCAATCATGTTGATCTATGTAATATTCTAGACACAAAGGATGATGGAAAGATTTGATTACATTATATATTATATATTCGCAATTGCCTGTATTGTACCATATAATTTGTAAATGAGTTGATTCTCTCGTGAGTCGGAAACCAACATTTACTTCAGTCACACCGAATTTAACACTTTGATTTTAAGTGGAGTTTGTAGATTGTCTACAGACATAAGGTCTGCTTCCTCACATAAACTCTATTTTCGTCGGTATCCTTACAGAGCTTTGAGTCGCAGTCCAATCTATGGACTACTACTACTGTGTCCTGGTCTCTGGTGTCTTTAGTATTTAGAATAAGATAGTGAAAAATAAAACATTGATAAAAATAGTCAAGACAAAGTCGACGAAAACGAAATGGAATTTAAAGGAGCATTTAAATTCAAACATCTAATAACTGTAAGTATTCATTAGTTTTACAATCTAATAATAATAATAATTGTTTAATGAATCCTGAAATCCTAAAGTAGTTTTATTGATTTTTTTTTGTGTTCGTGTGATTTTTGAATACTCTTTAGAGTTTTATTTTGGTTCTCCTCATCGTCAATAATTTTTCCCTAGTGGTTACCACGTCAAAAGTGAAACAGCTAAAAAGACCACGAACTACAGAAATTCCTAATATAATGACCATATCACCAACTCAACCTACTCCTCCTCGAAACAAAAGACAAATCGGAGGTGGAGGATATGATGAAAATCAATTTTTCCTCGGATTTGGACAGGGATTTGGTTATGGTGGATTCGAAGATTATTGTCATGACTGCCGTCATTGTAATGGGTGCAGTCATATTCCCAATCGAAATGTACTAATAGAGTATGACTATCAACCAAAGTGAACTAGGAACTTCAGCCAAGGAAATTATGCGTATTCAAATTTCAACTATTCCTGTTCATGTAATATTATTTTTGTTAAAATGCTACCTTAAAACTGATAACAAATAATTAGTGTGACTAATGTGTCTCTTCAAATTTTTGAATATCATATTATTATTGCAAATTGGATAAAATAAGTACAGTGACAACTTTTAATGCTATAAAATATTTTTGGGCTTGTCGATGGAGTTATAAAAATAAATTCATTGTAGGGTTGATTACACTAGAGTGGGTTATTAATTATTAAGTCATATCATAATAAATTATCATTATATTATTTGTACGTCAATTATTAAATGTAATTACAACCAGTACCTCTTAGCAACGAATAAATACTGTATCAAATAACTATGGAGTGGGAATTATTACTATGTAAATTCATTACTATTACTTATTACTTATAAATTAAAAACAAAATTTATAATAATAATACTATATAATACGTGATGGAAGAGGCAATATAGTTACTAGTGGTGCTGAGATAATCGATATAAAGCTTAACATAAAGATTAAATTTACAAAAAGTAGAAAACTTAAATAGTTGTTGTTGTTCATGAAAAGTGGTACTTCTAATAATTCATATCTAGTTAATCACAGTTACTGCTCATGTAGTTCATAATAATATTTTATATTGAGTAAAAAATAGTTGACTTTTTTACCAACGATGCAACAGCGAGATACTCTATCAGAATTCAAAAGTTAAAAGACTGCATATAAAGTTCAGTAACAAGTTTTGGTCTAGTTTCAGCCAGTTCTTTAAAAGATTCCATTTTCAACACCAATCCCTTGTTTCTGAGAAAAATAAATATGTACATAAAATATAAACAAGAATTCGGTATAAGCTTTAGATTTTAGATACTTACATAACACGGGATACATAATAACTAATAAATTGTAAATATTAAGCTTAGTGTTTTTTTTATTCTTTAATTATTATCATTACCCATTAATGTAAGACATAACCTGAGGTTTCAAGGTCAGTGGACTGTACAGATGAGCAAAAACGAACATATCGATACAATTATCCAGGTTCAAAGCAGCTACTAAAGATGGTTCACATTGTTTTTTCAGTACTTCCATTTCATACTTGTGTCCAAGACGGAATAGGTCAACACAGTTCTTTTGAATATTCTTAACTTTTCCGGTATAGATAAAGTTCACCATATCTTCAACAATCTCATCATCAAAATCATCAATGACAACCTCATTTTGGTTTGATTCCTTCATTTCTGTACGAAACATGGCTTCAAATACTTTACTGGATGCTGTATCAAAAATATACAAATGCATATAATAATATTTTACATTAAATAATAAATCTCTTACTGTAATAACAATTTACACTGTTCAAAATTATAAATGATTCAGATATTATGTAACTGTACATTTATATGAATCAAGTCGTATAACCTACACAAATAAGAAAGAAAAAACATGAGCAAAAGTATAATATAATTGACATACCTATAAGAATGATTTTATGAGCTGGGATTGTTTTTGTCTTAGTTACAATAGAAACATCTGACGATTCCTTATCATTCTGAATAGACTTGAGTTTTTGTTCGAGATATTCAAAATGAACAAGATTTCGAGCCTGGGATTGAACTTGTTGTCGATTTCCTTTCACTTGATTCATTAAATGACTCCATGTAGATTCTTTGTTTCGTAGCGTGGCCGATACCTATAGTATATTTTATATTTTATTAATAAAAAAACTATTATGTCAAGCAGAAGGCAGAAACTTTGGCATATAGTTTTAATGAGTAGCATGCTTGGATCCCTGTTTGTAGTAAAGATATGACTTACAGTTCCCACTAGCCCTTTCATTACACCGTAAACTTGGTTTGTTTTGCCTTCATTATGCTTCTCTCTTGCTCGTTCTTCAAAACGGTCCAGCTTCTCCGTAATCTCAGATATTAGACTTGAGAATGTATTTTCCAGCTGTGCTTCAAACGAAGTTTGTTTCTACAATATTCATTAACGAACAAGACATAAGTAATTATGATTAAGAACCAGTCAATAATTCTAACTCTAGTTTGATGTAATGCAAAATATTCAAAACAATACCATTTAAAAAGTAAGGACAATAGAAAAAGAAAACACTTACAGTCACTGTAGAATTAAGCTCAGAAATAGACATGATGATTGAACGTCTCGGTTTTACAAAACCAGAATGTTGATGCGATGAAAATTCTTATTTGCAATTTCTATAATCCAGTGTATTTAGTATTTAGTTACAAATGAAAAGCATCAAAGTCAAGATTCACGGATCACGAATCACGAACACTAGAATTGTTAACTAAATTGTTTATTTTGTCATTCTCTGGTCAAAAAATAAAATACTGAAAACTACAAAATATGGAAAAACGAAAATATTTCGTTTTTTTGTGCACAAACTTTTTTTTAATTGTTCGTGCGTTTTTTAGTATCAAGGATCTCATACGCTATATCAGAGTGTTTCCACTGTGCAAACGTGAATACTGAAAAATGAAAAATTAAAAGTACTTTTGTACTAAAAATTTATATTTTATTAGTTTTTTAAGCAATGTAACAATTAAACTAAAGTCATTACAAAACTTAGATGCTTCAGAATGCTGTAAGTCTTTTTTAAAATGCATTTATTATCATGAGTGTAAAAAATAAAAATAGTAAAAGAAAACAAGGTGTAATGAGAATTTTATCGATTTGGGTTTACTTTTAGTCTTGTTTTCAAATTGGTAGTTACAAAAATCAGTCATTTATTTATCATAATATCTTATTACTGTACAATGCAAGATTTAAGTAAATCAGTCATTTACATGTAAATTTGCATGGAATAACATGCAGTATCTCATCTCTCATTATTCAAACACAACTTAAACAGAGATTAAAAAGTAAAATAGTATAAAGTATAAAATTCATCATACACAAGGGAATAGGACATAAATAATAGTAATCATTTAAATGTACAAAAAAAATCAGTCAATGTCTTCAACATGTTGTGGTGCAGGTCCTGCTTCTTGATCCTCTGGTGTACTTTCAATTTCAGTATATTCTTCCAGTTCAGGAGTAAGGCAAGGTTGCTCAACAAAGGAGTAGAAAAGGATGCTGAACACAATGTTGAGACTGTAGAGGACAATTAATGTCTCCCGGTCGACTGCTTGTGGACTGCAGGCAATGACGATACCCATAATTGACAGCAAAATTGAAATAATGGGCATTAGAAGAGCAAAAATGAAAATAGTTCTTGCCGTCTTAGTTTTACCCCTTTTACATCTCCAACGACATAATGCACTGATATAGATGAGTAGGGCAAATCCAGCAATGATCTGGGGAAGATACCAAGTTGAATGCAGATCTCCACCAAACCCACCAAAAATTAGCAAACCGGTGATGACCAAATGCCCAAGAAGTGCAGCAATCAGACCCGCGAGGATCATGAGAAAAAGACCGTCGTATTCTTTTTCGTCCATGTCAAATATCTATTTAATGTCCAATGAAATTTTTGGTGAAAATTCAATGCTTCCTTTGTATATTTGATTATGTATAATCTAGAGATCAAGTCTTTTGTACTCTATCTGTTTTTTTTAAATTCAGGAATATTTATGTAAAAACGTTTATTATTTATTACTTAAATTTTAACTTACAGTGTAAGAGCTCACACAATGACAATTGACTCCAAAAAAAGCAGAATGCTGTCAGCTGTACAACGTGCCCTTCACCTCCAACTTTATTTTCTTACTGTCATGTTTAATATTTACACACATCTGTACTGTGAATGTGTTACAGCCGTTCTATACTACTGTAGCATATAATACATAATATGCAACTTGTAGGCTACATCATCTTAGACCTTAGACGCATTTAAAAGCAGGATAAATAAACTTGTGAATCTCGTATCAGTGATCAAATAAAGGAAACTAAAACTCATCTTCTACATTCTATGTTATATGTACCATTCCATAATATTGAAGTATCTACGTACAGTGTATTTAATATAAATGTATACCCATTGGAAGACCAAGTACATTGAATTGTAGCTCTAAATTGTATAGTTCACTAATTTTTATTCTTCACTCTGAACTTTGAATATGTATAGTGCATAGTAATACTGGGCTACATCTTAGACTACACACTGTAACACAAATTCAGAGTGCGTTCCTTCGTCTTAGACTCTAATGCGAAACAATTTGGGCCAAAAACCTAATGCGTAATGCGTAGAGAGAGAATCTCAGTTGTATGCTGTACTTTTCCATTCTTTTCCAGTAGCTTCTATTCACAACACACAACGCACACACATTACACATCTCTCTGCTTTGACTTTTTGTTTATGCTTTGAACTGTCAGTTTGCTTTTGCACTTGGTTCTCGAATCTCGAACACACTTTGTATTCTCCGTTGCGTAAGTTGAGACAGAACATTGAAGTTGTATATTGTATAGAGTTTCTAAGAAGCTAGTAAAAATAAAAGCAATAATAATAATTCTATATTCAGGAAGGAAAAAGGTAAATATTTTTTAATAAAAACTACAAGATTTAATGCATTTTGGAAAATTGTGATTTCATTGATATTTAATAATTGTAAATCATTATAATTTTATTTATTATGTCTCATTGATGTGCTTGTTGATTTTTTTAGTGTACAGGAATTATCTGATACATAGGACTCAATTTGGAATCTCTAATCCCAGCCTAAAGATGAGCACAATTTATGTCATTGGGTTAGTATATGAATTTTATTGTGATTTTTTGATAGGAAATTGATTTGAAAGCATATGTGTCCAAAGAAATAAAAATGATCATCCTGAAGTAATGCGCAGCATAGTGTTAAAGAATGTGCGATTGGAATGCAGAGCACATTCTTTAACACTATGCTGCGCATTACTTCAGGATGATCATTTTTATTTCTTTGGACACATATTGTATATTGTATGTTGTATCGTAGTATCGTACTAAAATATGTACTTCTTATTATTGTACTCCTTATTACTTTTTCAGTGCTGTCACTCGTGGTGGAACGTGTGACATTCAATTTGGAGGTTATGGACTTGGATACTACAAATCCCCACAAGATAAGGAGCGAGATCTTCGATTTCTGGAGGAATTTTCTGGTTTTTCTTTGAATAATACGAGCGGCGCTTTCACTTTTCAGGACGAATTCAAAGATAAAAGTCAAAGTGACTCACCACCACTAGCCCTTGTCCAAAGGATGTTAAATTTCCTATCAAATGGAGCAAAAAGTACCTGCTCCTTAACAGTTTCCCCCTTTGGGGTTCATAACTTGGACTGCCGCTATATCTGGACTCTTGTCTTGGACTAAATTTATTATTTAATTTGAGAAAAACGAGATACCACCAGCTGATTCAAGATTTAAAAGGACATGCCGTTAATCAATAGTATTAGTTATTAGTATATTATATCCCTTGGAGTATCTACTATAATATTATTACATGTTATTAATTTATGTTACAATTTCTGCATTATGCTCCAAGACTATAAATCTTAGTTCTAAGGTTTTACTTTCTAAACAAACAAGGGGTTATTCCTACATGTCTATTTTGTTTCCATTTGATGAATATAATATATTATAGTCTAAATCAGTAATCAGTAGTAAAAAGTGCATGCCGTAACCATGCTCTATACATGAACATAAGTAACAATCAATTTTTTGTAAGAAATTTGTAAGTTCTATTACTGGTTTTACAACTACTTGAATACGCATTACTAAAGCGTCATTTTACTTGTAATATAAAATATAAGTATAGTATAATTAATTAAACTAAAGTATACTAGAAAATGATCTCGTTCAAGTTGTATCTATACATAAAAAAATCCTTACGACAAGAGGTAACTCAATCGCATTTCAAGCCTAAAAAAATAATGAGAATTTTCTGGATGTGTATTTTAAATTTTGAATGTCTATACATAAACCTATTTGTGTTCCGTACACAGTGTACGATATAATAATATTATATTCTGTAAAGAATATTAACTGGAAAAATTAAAATGTATTTATTACGAATTAAATCAAACAAAATTATTTATTTATTTTCAACTTGGTAATATTGGATTTTTTTGCACCGACTCTCGTACCTATTGGTTTTCATTTATTAGAAACGACCAAATCAGAGAATGTGAGATAATAATTTATCATAGATTACTGCTTTCAGTGCATACAAACAAGAATGAAAAGGGGTTCTTTTGTACTTTCCTTATTGACTCTGTCTAAGGTCTAAGATATAATGCATCGATCATAATATTATATACTCAAGCCAAATTCAAAGTCGATGGTGAAAACTCCAGTGACCGTGACAATCTGTACTCTAACTATTATAATTTATATTTCAAAAAAGATGCCACACTTGCCTTCCAAATTCTCGCTCATTACTTTTAGCTCACTCCTCGGTGAAATTGTGTCTCACACCTTACACACGCTGAAATCTGAAATTTAACAAGTTCCCAGGAATGTATATGAGCGATATCAAGACAAGAGTCCTTATTTCACATTTAACATGCTTAAGGGCTACATACAAAACTTTTGAATGTAAACGGAGGTGAATTCAAGGTCTGCACTTTCCAAAACCTTGACTGACTTTCATTTCTCTCACAGTTTGGGTGAGCTCAGATGAGAAAAGCTTGACTCTTGATAAGGAATTGGTAGTATCAATTACTAAATTCAAATTTCAGTACAAAATTTTTTAATTTTTCCTTTGCTCTTTGTTGCACACACATGTCGCTTCATTCTACTCTTCTTTAATTTTTTTTTTTCCTATTTCCAGTCATAATTAGTGTACAAAGAGTAGTCACGTTTTTAAGGGAATTTGATTATTGTGAAAATCAAAAACATTGTGTAAAACGCAATACTATTAGTGATATATTATTTTTAGTCTATAAATTTGGAGTAATCCGAAGGAAAATATCAAATAACAACATGGCAAAAGTTGGCGTATGCATGTCTCTTGTGACTTCTGCTATATGCGAAACTGAGACTGAATTTGACCCTCAGACGGTGGAGGAAATCGAGATTCAAAAGGTAATGATATAATATTATAATGTATGTATAATAAACTACTAATTTTCAGGTTTTCTGTTTCCATATTTTACTGGATTATTTTTCATATTTTATTTCAAGTCAAAATAATTGCGCTGAAAAATGTTCTGAATTCTTAATTTTCACAGCTACGTAACAGAATCTCCGATGTTATTCGAGATGATGAGAAATTCGATGATGATTTTTACTTGCTTCAATGGTTAAAAGGTAAGCTGAGCTTTGATCCGATCCGATATCCACTACTTAATTTTTCAGTATTGAGTTACTTAGTAAAAAGTCTATTAGTCTAAAAAGTCAGAAGAATCCTGTCTCCATCACATTGTATACCAAGTTTGTCCTGTGTAATTCTAGCTCAAAGAATGAGAGCCGATGGAGCAGAGACCATGATTAGAAATGTGAGTAACTAATTTTGATATCTACATGTGTAATGTGTAATTTATGTATAGTATTGTTTCAGTCCTGTATGTATACATATTTCTGTGTTTTTAAAATTATTTTTAAATTTGGTTTACTGCAGTCTTTAAAATGGCGAAAGGAAAATAGAATTGATGAGCTTCTTGATCAAGATTTTTCACAAGAGCTTCTGAATAAGTTCAATGTTCAAATGGAAGGACAGGACAAAGAAGGTGTTCCAGGTATAATAAATGTACAAAAAGTTTAATTATATTGAGACACTTATTTATATTCCAAGTAGAAGTATATTTGTAGCTTAAATAATTGTAATTATTCTTGACTCTTTGCTTATTTTAATAATTAGTTGTTAGTATGAACGTGGGACGATGGGATGTTCGTTCATTTGTTGAGGCTCATGGAAGAGATGCATTTGTTCGTTTCCTCTGTCAAGTTTTTGTCAAATGTGAACAAGCTATGATTGACTACAGTAAGCGTCGGAATAATTGTGATGGCACGAAATACAGAACGCCAATTACCACTGATTCATCAAGAGGACTCACAATGATCATGAGTGCTAAAGATTATTCTATGAGACAGGCCAAATCTATTCAAAGTGAGTCATCTAAAATACCTTTGATTTTTGATATTATTTGTTGTATTTTGTTTTAATGTGTTTAGTTATATAAGGAAAATTCTTTGTCCATTTTTTTAGCCATCTTTGCTGTTATCGAGAGTACAAAAGTATTTGACACTTATTTTCCACAAATTATCCACTCTGTGCTCATCCTGAATGGTAATTTTGAAATAGCATAATATGCCATAATGCCATTTGAATTAATATGGTATTATTTAATTACGTAAGTGAAAAATGCAAAACTTATGGCCTTACTGGGTTTTTCTTTTTTTCTCTTTTTTATTGTATTACCAGTGGATCGATTTTTTACTGTGATTTTAAAACTGATTAAACCACTCCTTTTCCTTCCCGAAATCCATGTTTTTGACTTGAATGAAAAAAGTTGGAAGCCTTTTGTACTTGAACGAATCCCAGCCAATCAACTTTTGCCGGAATTCGGAGGATGCAGAAAACCTACTGTTACCATGGCATTTCACACCTGACGTTGGCATTGTTAAATCACATAAACTCTATATATAGTTTTTGATTTTCTTTTTGTTATATTGTTTGCTATTCGTAGTTTGTAGTTTGTAATAATTGTTGCTAGGTAAATAAGAAGATATGATTTTTTTCGTTTTGTACTTGATTTGTAACTTGTAAATATCACGGTTGATTGGGTTGGATGGTTGATGTATAATAAATAAATAAAAAAAACTACTGTATAACTTAGAATGAGGAGTGCTATAATTTGTAGTTTATATGTCACGTTTTCTGTCATCTAACTATAATTCTGCACACTACCTAAAAACTTTATTACATATATGTAATACAATGCACTTTGAGAAATTCAGCGTGCCAAAAATCAAAGCCAAGCAACAAAATACATAAACATACATGTGCAATGTGCATGTTAAATGCTCATGTCACATAAATTTGGAACTGGTTTTAGGAGGCGCAGGAGAGGGTAGAGGTTTATTATTATTATTCTTTCTATCCTATCTACTTGGAACCTATAAAATGAATGGGATTTTTTATTACCTCCTATTTAGATTCGCACAGACTTTAAATTTAAATCAAGAGCCTGTACTCTGTACCGTCCTTGCTTGAACAATTACCCACTCCATATGAGCTTTTGTGTTTGCATGCAGTATGAAATACATAATATGAACCTTTATGGAATGAGGAATAACAAATTTTCATATTATACTATTTTAAATTTTAACACATGTAATCTCCCTGGGTAATCATTTCAGCAATGACAGTACATATATTTATATTACTAGAACAATTGAATTAAACAACTTGTAAACTTATTGAACATTTTGTCATAAAATCAACTATCAAGGCAGACTTGTTTTTTCATGTGCAAAGTTCAAACATCATGTATCTATTCTGAGGCCTGTAGTTAGGTAATAATTAATAGTATATGCCAGTTGAGAGTTGAGAGTTGATGCACTTTACCAGTTACCAGTCAGCTTTTGCATTTCCACAAGTTTAGTTTGTGTCTGTGTACATCAGTTTTAAAGTCCTATGAATTTTTCATAGTTCCATACATTTTTTACTAATATGGCAAGTGAAGCTTCCTCTTTGACTTCAGTATGTTCAAGCGTAATACTCATTTTTGTCGTTGGATATATTCTCAATAAACTTCGACTGATATGGAAACCACACAAAAATTATCCACCAGGTACTAACAATTAAAATTTCAAAGTTCAAATTAGCTTCCAAAAATATGAAGAAAAATCAATTGTACTCAATTTCCAATATCTATAACGTGAAAAATTAATATGATTTATATTTAACACAGGTCCGTTGGGGCTTCCCATTGTTGGTCATTTGCTTCAGTTGGGTGATGAGCCGTGGAAAACACTGCTAAAATGGAAAGCAACTTATGGACCAATCTACTCTGTTCGTTATGGAGGCTTTCCGTACGTTTTCTTTTAACATTTTGATTTTCTATTTTCTAAGATGAAAATATCAAGAGATAAAGACGGTTTGAAATACATAAAATTATTTTTTGTAATTTGATATCCAGAGCCATCGTTTTGACAGACCCCAAACTGATAAGAGAAGCTTTTAATATGAAAGCATTTTCTGGACGACCACAATCAAAGTTTTTCACTGATGTGAGTAAAGGAAAAGGTAAAAATATTCATGATATAAAATTTCAAGTAATTTCCATGTTTTGTCAGAGACTATGATGTGTACAAAAACAAAACTTTAAAAACTGCTTCATTGTTGATTATTTATAGGTGTGATATTTTCGGATGGCCCACTTGTGGCAGAGCAACGTCATTTTGTCATGAAATGTCTTCGGGGGTTTGGCTTTGGTCGAGATCAAATAATTGAAGATAAAATCAAGGAGGAATTAGTCAAGGTACTGGAGGATCTTCAAGATACAAAGTGTGCACCAGTTCAAACGGATCATCAATTTATAGCCCCAATTCTCAATGGAATTTGGGGAATTTTCATGGGTAAAACATTCCCACATCAGTCCAACGAACTCCTCGGAATTGCTCACAAAATTGGACAGTAAGAAAATTAACAATGACAACAATGATATATTATTTCGTTGTTTCGAATTTTCAAAATGATGCTGTTGTGTGTAAAAATGCATTTGTAAAGGTGAATTTTCCATGTGAAAATATGTAGGCTGACTAGATTTGATGGACTTATTGAAAATCTCTCAATGTTTGTCCCATTCCTTTCGGACTATTTCCCCGGGGTCTCTGGCCACACTAAAAAAATGGAAATTGCTCAAGATCTTTACGGTGCAGCTGAAAAAGAATTCCAAGAACCTCTTGATCCGAATTATGTTCAAGGAGAACCAAGAAATTTCAAAGAAGCTTTTACGGATCAAGTGAAACTCAACGGAGATGATCCGAACTCCAGTTTCGAAGCATCAAGTAATAAAAAAGGATGAAACTACTACATTTTTAACTTGAAAACTTGGTGTTTATTTTAGTGTTTTCTGATAATAATAATTGTCATAATATGTTTTTCATGTCTGTCTTTACTTTACAGAACACATTTTTGGCTATACATGTGGAGACGTGTTGATTGCTGCTGTAAGATATTACATAGTACATTATACATTATAACTTATATCTTTAATGCTTACTCCAAATCATAATATTATTGTGTTTCAATTTAAGTTAAACTCATGTATTTTGCAGATGGAGACAACAACAACGACTTTAGAGTGGTGGTTAATTTACATGGTTCGTCATCCAGAAATTCAAGAGAGATTTCATAAGGAAATTGAGTCGATTATCGGTACAGCTCGTGTTCCAGATTTGAAAGATAGACCTAAATTCCATTATGCAGAAGCTGTCATGGCTGAAGTTCATCGTCATGCTTCTATCAATCGACTTGGACTAATGCACCGAGCTCTGGAAGATGTTCCAGATTTCCATGGATTCCACATTCCCAAAGACACACTCCTTGTGCCAAATGTTTATGGAGCAAAACATGACCCTACCCTGTGGAAAGACCCCGAAACTTTCAATCCAGATCGATTTTTAGACTCTAAAGGAGAATTTCAACGCTCAGATAATCTCATTACATTCTCAGCGGGTGTGAGATCCTGCATTGGAGAAAATGTAGCTCGGGATAATTTGTTTCTCTATTCTATTGGAATTCTTCAAAGATTCACCATTTCTCTACCTCCTGGAGAACCAATTCCAAGTCTCACTGGAATTGGAGGGTTTGTGTACAAGCCAAAACCCTTCAAACTCATTTTCAAACCTCGTTTTGTTTTCTAAAATATATAGATGTGTAACATAAAATATTAGTATATCATGTACTTATAGATAGAAGAATATTATGACTCATAATTTATGAGCTTTATTATTCAAAAATTACAATAAGTATAATATTATATTATTATTATGTAGTTGACTTGTGTGCTAGATGGTAGACAAAGATAAATAAATTTACCAGTACACAGTATGTGTAGTCTGTAGTATGTACAAATTGCAATTGTGCAATTTTCATGGGCATTGGATTTGAATAAAAAGTTATAATATCACGTACAATTTAATTACTCAAAATATTATGACTCTGGAATCTCTAATATATGATATACATAAATTATTCATTTTCTTTTTTCTTCAGAGCAGATTCTATCTGTTTTGATCATTTTTATTTTTTATTTTATATTATGTACATATTAAATGCCTTATTATTATCATCGCTAAGACAAGAATAGGTAATAGACATGTGCAAATGATAAAATATCAAGTTTAAAAGCACACTATATTATTATTATGCATGTTATAAGTATAAACATAAAAATTAGGCTAGACTATGTAAAAACTATTATTTTTTTCTATCTAGTTTTTCTTCTTTTACCTTTTAATTAAACTCTCTAATTAATTTATCAAGTTCTTGTTTGAAATATGGAAAGAAATTTGTTGTAAAATTCGGAATATCCCCCACAATTGTTTCATCTACAACGAGACTAAAGTTGACAGAATCCTCCTGAATGCCAGCTGACAAAGATGCATGACCGTCCATACCAAGAGGAGGATAGCCAAAAACACTCTTGACTCTAATATTATTGAGGACGGTGAAATCGCTGGGTGTGTGGATGGGAACACTACTGTAAACAAAAGTAAATTTTGGAGCTAGGTACGCGAGCGGCATCAACGGCTTGATGAGTAATGAGAAGAAAGTCATGATTGACCATGACGCATGTAGAAATTCTGGCCCTGTATCACCATCCAGAGCAAGTTGGACTTGATGGATCAGTTGCTTTGAATCCTCGATTCCACAGGGCAAGGAAGGCCATGCGGGTGAAAAGTTATTCCGTAGCCCAACATTATATGTACTATCCGAATATTCACCGTAGGGGATCCAGGCAATTAATTTTGTGGGAATTTTTTTCCTAGCTTCAGAATAAATCCGAGTATAAACTCTGGACATACAGGCCAATACAACAACTGTGAGAGGAACAGAGGTTGATTTTGTCTTTGATATGGATATTGATTTCCCTTTGGGTGCTATTTCCTGTGGATATTTTAAGGATTTCAATGTTTTGTAGTCAAATGATTCCCAGGCACATTGTCTCTTTGATTTTGTACCCACATTTTTATCATTGTTGTCATCCTTTTCATTCTCCGCCTCATTTTCTTTTCTTTCCAATTTCTTTGAAGATGGACATTCTAAAGCATCCAGATAGCACTGAATACCCTTGGTTGCAATCAAATGGGAAGGTAAAATCCAGGTTTTAAACGTCTCGCGAAAAATAATTCCCAATTTCTCCAGCTTTGAACAACCTTGAAATTTTGAGGACTGGAGATTTAAATAGCTCTTTGTGCTCAAGTTTTCTGACTCAAGTTGGCTAATGCTCAATGGAGGTTGGCGATCCGCCAGTGCATATTGTAGCATTTGAGCAACTGCCATTCCATCACTATAGGAATGATGGACGACGACACAAAGTGAAAATTGTTGAGGTGTCGCAGTTTTCCTTGAGATGAGACGAACTTCCCATTGTGGCTTCTCACCTGTCCACTCCATCTCCAAGTAGAATTCTGCTGCCTTTTTTGTGGCACTGTCCAAATCTGACGTTGAACCTGGCGTATTATCCTCTAGGTCAAAGGTAAAATGATCCTTGACATCAAAATCCTTTTGCTTCCTCCAGCAGTAGAACAAATGGTTGTGAGAGATTTTCCAACGAAGAGCATCATAAAGACTGTGCTCATATTTTATCACTCTTCCATCAGCCAGTGTTACATTTGGTTTAAACTCTAGGACTTTTTGTTCAAAGGATTTCATCAAACTGTTCCCATCTGGAGTATCACCCTCACATTTTAGCACCATGACGATATTTGAAGTTTGTTTATTAATGACAAAAATTCCATCTGTGGGTCGGTCCATCAATCTCAGTTCATCTCCATAAAAGTAGTGCAGGATCGGCTTTGCTAGGAAACGGAGGAATTGGCTCATGAGGTAAAGAAGGAAAATAAAGTAAAATCCAAAAATTCCAAGTGGATAAAGGACAATGTGCAGGAGACGTTGATTTGTAAAATAATTAGTAGTATCTTTTTTCTCCTCGTCTTTTAATGGATCGGAAGTTGGAGAAGTTTGTTGCTTTTCAGCTTCTATATTTGAAATATTTTCTTTGGTTTCTACAGAATTTTCTGCTTCATGCATTTCCTCTTCCTCGTCTTCTTCATTGTCTTCATCCTCTTTAACTCCTGCGGATTCATCCATCTCTTTGAGTTTACCAAGAGTCAGTTTTCTCACATTGGCAATTGTGTAGACAACACTCTGATGATTTTCTATCATTTGCTTGATTTCCACTCCCATTAATGAATCCTGAAAAAAGAAGAAGAATTATGAAATGTTTAAAACTGTGTGATTTTTTTTATTTTTAACGATTGAGGATCGAGAATTAAGGAAAAAACTAAAATATAAAATAAAATTTGTAAATGATTAAAATTACCATGCCCATTTCAGCCAAAGTAACTTGAGAATGATGAACAATTGCATTTGTGATATCATCCATTCCCATAATATTCATCACTCTTCGAACCAGACTCAACTGATTCTTTCTCCCTTTTTTTCCACTTGTTTTTCCACTCGATTTGGATGAGGATTTAGACAAATGTTTGTCGGCAACGACCATTGACCCAACAATTGGCTCCTCTTGCTGTAATAACAGATCCAGTGAATTAAGACACGACAATATTTTTTGTGGTCGAGTTCCCACCAGGACAAAATCATCATCCACATTTTTAAATTCATCCATCACCGCTCCAACGTCACCTAAAAATGAAGCAAAATGTGCAATATTAGTTTTGATATTGATTGATTGAAAGATAAAAATCATGATAAAAATTTATATAATACAAAAAGAATCTTTAAAAAAATTTGACTTTATTTGCTTTTGACTTTTGACTTACCGATGGCTCCCCATTCAATGGCAATACTTTTCCCAGGGACACCATCTTTGGTCCTCTGCACACAGACATGTTCCATGATTGAATTGGCAAATCCATAATTTGTCTGCCCTGGAGTTCCCCTTCCACAAGAGATGGAAGAGAAGGTGACAAAATATTCCAGCTCCATCCTCAGTTCACGGGTCAATTGGTCAAGATTCAAAGTCACATTGGCTTTCGGCTTGGAGACAATTTCAAAATTTTCGGGTGTTTGATTTTCAAATAGGGCGTCACGAAGGACCATTGCTAAATTAATAAAACCTCCAAGTGGGCCAAGATACTCTGGATTTTCAACATCAGGGATAAATGTTTTGACAAAGGATCTTGCATTATCCATTTGAGTGAGGTCAGCTTTTGAAATTATGACAGTTGCTCCCAAATTCCTCCATTTTGTAACGGTGTGGTTTTGATAACCATTTGTAATTCCAGTTCGAGATACAAGGATAATTTTCCGAGCACCCCTTTCAATCATCCATGATCCAAGTTCCAGTCCGAAGCCACCAAGACCACCGATGAGAACATAGAATTTTTGTGGGTCAAAATAACTACGAGCAATGGCCTGTACAGACTTTTCCTTCACTTTATCTTGATCTTGAACTTGATCTGGATTTGGATTTGGATTTTCATCTTCATCTTCCTTTCGAAGTTGGATCAAGATTTTTTCAAACTCTCCATTTTTTTGTGCAAGTTTTCGGAATGCCTTCTCAACCTCGGCAATGTCATCAGAAAATATAGTGGTTTGAATTGGAACAACCACTCCTTGTTCAATCCCTTCCGTCAATAGTTTTTTCACCCTCAACTTGATCTCACAATCATTGCTGAATAAATCACTGAGCTCAATATGATGAAATGATAAATTTTTTGCTTGCATTTCCAACACTGCAGATTTTTCAAAACTACTTCGAGCATCTAAAAATCTCCCGAGTTTTGTCAAAATTCGTATGCTTGCATGAAATCCCTCACCACTCAACATTGTATTGAGTACGAGGTCAATTCCACGACCTCCAGTCTCTTTCAAGATGTGGCTTTCAAAAGAGGTCAATGTGGTAAAATTTCGATCTTCCAGTTGTGGGAAAACTGTCTTCAAGAAAACTCTTTCCCTTTCCGATTTGACACATACAAAAACTTTGGACTTCATTTTGGATTCGGGTGTAATTTTTAATTGAGACTCCATTCCCAGGGCGATAGAAATGGCAGCTTGACACAGTCCCGTGACCTCTGACCCATTACCCGAGCCATAATGGATTAAAATGGACTCCCCTTGTCTCACTTGACCCCGTATGACAAGTGCATAGTAGGCGAGAGAATAGGCAAGCGGGACGGAGCAAGATTGAGCAAGTGACCAATATTCAGGAACTTCCCAGGTCAACAATGGGTCAATTTGAGCAGTAATGGCGAGACCTTTTCCTGGAATAATAGCCATTACTCTCTTTGGGAGGTCATTGATGAGCATCTTTCCAGAGATTTCCATCCCGAGAACATCATCTCGCATCACAAGATTTTGAGGAAGGGCATCTGGTGAAATTTCCCCTGTAGCCCAATACACATCCCTTGTGTTGAGTGCGGTGTAGTAGACATTCACTACATTATCTTTCTTGTTTGAACAAGTGGAGCCACTTTGGATCCAATGGAGACTTGAGAGGTCACCTCGAGCCAACGGGGCAATGTAAGCCTGCTCCACCTTCCTATATGGAAATTTGATGAGGGATGGGAGTTGAAAGTGTCTGTAACTTCCCCACTCTTCAACTTCTTCATCATAGACGTTCATGAGGAGGTCACGAGTGAGCATCTCCTGAAGTTCAGAGTTGGGCTCTTTAAAATCAAAGTGGAGATCCGAACCTCGCTTCTTCTTGATGAGGAAACATCGGATATTATGACCACCTGGTTCTGTTTTAAGACAATTTACAACACCTAAAATCCCACTTGTGGACTCAGTCTGACTATATAATAATATTTTCCAGGGACGAGGTACACTCTTTTCTCCCTCTTGTTCCTTTTTTTCTCCTTCTTTTTCTTCATCCGTCTTCATACTTTCTTTCATCGCAACCTTGAGTTGCTCCACCCATCCAAAATTTTGATCATTATGGTCAATCTCAATGATTCTCTGAGCCGGAATGAATTTACCGATTGCATCTCCATCCATAACTTTGTCAAATTTCCGGTAGAGGTAGTAGTCACCACCATTCAGTCGACTCCCCTCACTCGACTTGTGAGCAATGAGAATGAGACGTTCATTCAGTTCCATGGGGTGGAAGGGCAAGAGCCCACTTTGTCTCCGTTTCCTCTCTTGATTCCTATCCGCATAGTAAAGGAGGAAGGATCGATGTGACATTCGTTCAACCAGTTCAGGGATGAGACTTCTATTATGAGCAATGACCAGGTGATAGCCAGTTTCATTCTCCATAACATATTCAAAATTTTCTCCCCTCTTCAACCGCTTCACTGTCATTTGACTGGAGGCAGGGAGTTTATTTAGCGCTTCCGGTGGATCCTCATCAGCCGTGAAGACGGTGAACTCACATGTGAAATGAGGTTGATGATCAATAATTTCCGAGACGGGAATGGACAGACAATTTGAGGACAATTCACCTCCCGTGATTTCAACAACTCTCAGCTTCTCATAGCCATAGAGTGCCTGTGTATTTTCAATGGTGACATCTACACAAAATCTCAATGCAGTATTTTCCTTTATGTGACCGTGAGTAGCAGCAAGACTCATTTTACGACGATCCATTCGATTACGAAAAGGAAGAGCAGCACTCGAATTTGAATTCGTATTCCCAGTCACTTCTTCTTTGTCTAAATCCGACGTATCATCCAATTTACACTTTTCTTCATTGGAACTTTTGTAGTGGTCAAAATCAAAATAGGGTTTGAATTTATAGTCTTCAAGTTGTGGGGCGGATTGATGGACGTGACGGGGTGCCCAACTAGTATGAATTCCACGAATTGTAACCCCAGGACAGGAGACCATGTCAAGTCCTTGGTCATAAAATGCAGGTATAGATGGGGCTGAAGGTGTTTCTTGAACTTTCTGAAGAAAATTTTGAGGGTTGATATAAACCTTTTCAAAACGAGTGGGTAGATACAAGGCCTCGTGGGATTTATTGAGAAGGGTGAAGTGGAGAAGAGTGTCGAGGAAACTGACCCAATTTTCATTCCATGATAATGTAGCCCACAATCCTTGATCCTGACCTTTTTCTTGATTTTGATCTTGATCATGACTTTGATCTTCATTTGAGCCAGGTGTCTTCAAAGTGACGGTTTGAATCCCTTGGAAAATCCCATCATAAAGATAGCCACGAAGACGGAGCTCTTTATAAGCATCTTTCGAGTTGAGTTTCACATAACCAGAATTAGAATCATAACCAGTTTCAATATCAGCGGATGGTGGCTTTAATTTTGTTGGATCCGTCAAATTATCCCCCTTTTCACTCTCACTACAATTTGTGGCTTCCTTTATAATCCCAGAAACGGCAATGGAACTTCCTTCCTGAATTTCAAATTCCCCACTGCCCTCTAGAATATTTAGGTGAAATTTCACACTCCCTTCACCATTTTTGGGTAAAATGGTTGCTCGCTGAAATCGAACATTTTCAAAAACCACCGGCAGATGGCTCTGCGTGCTCTTTTTAAGACGAGCAAAATATTCCCAAACAAGACAGAGATAACCAGTTCCAGGGAAAATGGTCATGCCATCTATGCAATGTCCTTTGTAGAATTCATGACTCGTGTTTGCGAGGGAAATTTCAAATACATTATTCCTCTCCCCGCCAGAGTTTCGTAGAAATGGAGCTGTTGCATTCTCCTTCGTGTAGTCTGGGACCTTCCAAACTGCACTGTGATCCCATTGTATTAGTGGTGACAGAGATGGCGCTGTGGGTGATATTGGAAATTTAACGGCATCATAAAGGGGAGTGAAATTGAGCTGTAGTCCTTGATTATAAAGTCGACCCAGAGCATTAGAAAAGTGAGCAGCATTATCTTTGCTGTTACGATGATTGAGACCGATGTGTGCACAGGTAGATGGCGTTGATCTCTTCAGAATTGCTTGAAGAAGACAATGCGGAGCAATTTCAATCACCACTGAATTTTCGGGTATTTCAACTAATACCTCGTGAAATCGAACTGGTGATACAAGATTATTGACAAAATAGTCTGCAGAGGCAAATTGAGAGTCAAAATCCCATACTTGTTTTTGATTTTGATTTTGACTGGGACCAAGATCAAGAGATGAACTCTTCCATTTTGGACTCCTAGCCTTTGGTTCTGTGATAACTTGGTCTAGTATTTCTTTTAATTTTGGACCAAGGTGGGAAATGTATGGACTGTGGTAGGCTTGACCTGAAGAGTTGACCTCTTTGGCAAAAACTCCCTCACTAGTCAATTGCTCAACAAAAGGTGTGAGAAGTTTCTTGGGACCGGAAATGGTCACACTATCATGAGAATTGTGACATGCCCTATGGAAAAAATTCAAAATGTACCAGTTTTTTTTACAACAATTTTTAAAATTTTTACAAAACTTTTTAAAATTGTTATAATTAAATAAAAAAACATTAAAAAACAAATTAAATCTTACGGATAAATTCCTTCTGGACATCGAGAAATTGCATCTTCCCAGGTCAAACCCACAGCTGCCATTGCACCTTCAAACTCCCGATCTTTGCTACCCTCATCAATAAGTTGGGCTCTTCTACAAGCAGTCAAAATCGTTTGTTCATGTGACAAGCATCCATCTGCATAGGCACAAGCAACTTCTCCAACTGAATGACCCACAATGCCATCTGGTGACAATCCCACGGATTTCAAAAGATCGATCATTCCAACTTGAATGCTTGTGATACAAATGGCGGATCGAAGGACGGACTGACCAAGGGATTCTTCATCAGAATTCTCCAGAATATCAAGAAGATCTACACCAGTACCAGTATTTTGTGACTGAAGGATTTGTGCTGACGTTTCCATGGAATTCTTGAAAATTTTAAATCTCATGAGATCTCTGCCCATCCCCACAAATTGACTTCCCACACCCGAGAAAACGTACCAAACTGGGCGAGCATTTCCATTTTCAACATTTCCAACTCCAGGACCAAATTGAGCTTTACTTTGCTGCTCTTGCTTTTGAATTTCCAGGTCCAAAGTACCATCATCTTTCCTAAAGGCAAAACCTCGGAATGGATGACCTGGGGTATTTCGTAGGGAAACTTTGTGCAGGAGGGAAATTGCCTCTTGATATTTCTGATGGTTGGAAGTTAACTCCTTTAAAGCAAATTCACATGCATTTCTTGTCCTCCCTGAAACCGGGACGATGAGAGGAATTTTAGAGGATTCACTTTTAAAAGAGGCTGATGATTTTCGATCGCATTTGAGTATTACATGAACCTATCATTTTAAGAAAGAAAGAATTGTAATATTTTCAAAAATTAGTGAGAAATTAATTATTATTGTTTTTGAGTTTTGAATTATTCATGTGGTATTGATTTAAATTTAAATTACATTGCTCCCGCCAAATCCAAATGAATTGAGCCCAACCAGACCACCATCCCATGGCAAATTCTCAGTAATAACTTTTAGTTTACCATCAACTAAGCCATAGATTTCAGGATTGGGTGTTTTAAAGTGAAGATTTGCAGGAATTCTCCCCGTTTGAATCATAAATATAATTTTGGCAATCCCACAAATTCCAGAGGTTGGTTCTGAAAATATTTAAATAATTTATTATTTTTTCATCTTAATTTTATTTTACTTTGAATAATTTATATTCAACATTATTATTAAAAATTGAACTTGCTCAAGTCATAATATTCGTATTATTTTTACCCGAGTGTCCCATATTAGATTTTACAGAGCCAATTAAAAGTGGGTTGTTTGGATCTCGATTTTGGCAGAAAACATCTGTAATTGCATTCAGTTCCTGTGGATCCCCTGCTAAAGTTCCAGTACCATGTGCTTCAACATAGGAAATCTGGCTTGGGTCAATTCTGGATTCAGCATAAATTTCCTCCAGTAACTTTTTCTGAGTTTCCCCTGAAGGGAAGGTTGCCCCTTGAGTTTTAAATCCATCTACAAGTAATGAAACAATCATCCATCATCCATCACCAGTTTTTGCATGAGCGGGAAGAAACAAAATACAAAATACGCGTAGCTGATATTTGATATTTGAAGAGTGAATCATGTAAATTTCAGCTGTCTTTGTAACATACCTGTATTTGCTCTGACATTTACAATAGTCGCGTAAGATCTGAGAGCAATATCCCGTTTTTGGATAAACATAACAGCGGCTGCCTCACTCCGAGCGTAACCATTGGCAGATATATCAAAGGATTTACAACTCCCGTCCGGTGATAACATTCCAAGTCTCATGTACTGCAAACTCTTAATGGGATCTAGGCATAAATTGGCTCCACCAATGATTGCTGAATCAATATGACCTGCCCTCATCGCTCTAACTGCAAGCTCAAGTCCGATAAGGGAAGAAGAACAAGCCGTATCTAGACACATGCTCGGACCCTTGAGGTCAAATGAGAAGGATATTCGATTGGCCAACATTGAACGAACACAACCTAAATATAAAGAAAACAAATTAGAAACGAGAGTTGAAAATTTGACTTTCTTTTTCATAGTCAATAGTGGAAAATAAACGATAAATAATGAATAATTCATAAGAGCAAGTGAAAAAAGATGGTGTGAATAAAATATTTTTTATTTGAATACCTAAAATTTCATATCCGGTACATTTGTCAGGATCTTGAGACCATGCAACTTCCGATTCACTACTCATGAGTCCCACATAAACACCAGTTCTGGAACCACGCATGGATGCTGGATTCACTCCTAAAAAACGTATAAAAATTGTATGAATATAAATCTCACAGGAAAAATGTAGGTAAATGTAGAGAATTTATAGAGTAACTTACCAGCGTCAACCATGGCTTCATATGTGAGTTCATGGAGCATTCTGAGTTGGGGATCCATGGCATTTGCCTGTTTGGCATGAATATTGAAGAACTGGGCATCAAACCGCGTGAGATCTTTCAGTTTACCAGATTTTGTAATTGCTCCATAAAATCCACGTGTCCAGCGTCTTTCGTCATCTAAGCATAAAATTTATAATTTATTCATGGCACATTATACATTACACTCCCAAATTTTTTACATAAAATAATAAAAAGTAAAAAATGTAAAAAGACGACTGTTGTTTTCACATAAATCAAAGGATCTTACCGGAAATCATATTGACTCCATTAAATAGATTGTCCTCAAACTCCTTTAGATTTGCAGACTCAGGGAAACGCCCAGAAATTCCCGTAATGACAATTTCTCCTTCATATTGAGTATGATGGATGCTGTTATTTTTTGTTTTGTGGTTAGCTTCAGTGTAGATTTCTGATTGGATATCCGGCTGCGACATCGTCACATGTGAATAAAAATGAACAGGAGTTGAATTTTTTTTACACGACTCAAGAAATCATTTACACATTGGATTTGGATTTTCCCATCTTATTTTCACACTTCCAACACTTTCCTTTTCACTCCCAACATATGTATAAGTGCATTTATCTATGTATAGGTTATAGGTACTGTAATTCTAATTTTGGTACGTAATGTTTAATAAACCAGTTTATTTAATTAGTTCAATGAGTGTGTGTCTGTGTGTATAAGTGTAAGTGTACTAATAGGTAAAAGGGAGCCTTCCAAGGGACTTTCCTGTAATTAGAACTTGGAAGTACTACTAATTGACAACCTAAAATGTATGACATGCTCGGTTCTAATATTCTCACTTTCCATTTTTCAACTTGTTCCATGTAAAGTGTCAAATCCTGCTCCAAAACTGTGATTTGAAGTTATATTATACTGTTTGTCGTTTGTCACGAGTCATGAGGAACAAATACATTACTAATATATAAATAAATGTGATTAAAGTCATAGCCTTACTTAATCTGATTGTAATAATAACTTACCACTGAGCTGATTTTCATTTCCGTTTCTTCTTCAGTGGACACGTTTTGCGGTTGTTGATGTTCTGGAATCTCCTTATGTATTAAATCTATATTTTTCATTAACAAAAAAGTAAACGGTATGAAGTACGAAGCATAATAGGGTACATGAATACAGGTGCAATAAATATTTGGTTAAATTCCCAGTAATTCCCCGATAAATAGTAAATACAAACTACACTCCTATTTTTCAGATGATTACCTTGTTCTGGAGAAACACAAATTGCGTCTGCAGATAAGTCATGAGCGTGCTCCATATTTTTATCTACAATCATGGACATCTTGTTGTTTTCAAGATGCAGATTTATCAGTCTTGTCTATATAAACTTTTGAATGCAAAAGAAACGAAAAATCTACAGACACTTTAAAAATGCAATTGTAGTATTTCAAAAAACGTTATCACTTTTCGTTCTTTTAGTTTGTTGTATTTTATTGAGCACTCTGTGTACCTTCACTTAAACCATCCAATTTGGTCCTGATGTCGTAATGAAATTACAGTCACAAAATAAATTGAGTTCAAAATTCCAAATTCAATGTGTGAATGGGCAAAACTCAAAATTGGCAAAATTTAAAAGTAATAGAAGGTGCACTTTCACTTTGTTCAGATCAGTTGCACGTCAAAAATGAATATGAAAGCGCTGAGACTTTTTTTTTCATCATGGGCAACTGGCACTGTACACTATACACTATTGACTTTTAGTAATTAGTGACAAGAGGCTGATAACAAAGGATAAAATTAGTTTCCTGGAATAAAAATAATAGCATAGAATGATGACATGCAGGAATAAAAAGAGAGGAAACAAGAAAAGACTGATTCTTAAATGCCGGTAATTGATAATTGTGTGGACAAAGATTACATGTGAAAACTACGCACTGAAATTGTGGAGAATTTCAATCCAGCTACTTTTAACTAATTTACATGCTACAGCCTACAGCATACAGATCAGAAGTAGATCTGGACCATAATTTCAAATGTATATCAGAAAAATATTACGATAATATATATTTACAGCCAACCTTGACGACTTGATTGGATATATACTATGTATTTACTATGTTTTGTTTAATGAAAGGTCAAGATGGTTCTCTAGTTTCATAGTAACGGAGAACTCATCAGACTCTGGAAACTAAAATACATAATACATATGTATCTGCCACAATTATCTCGGTTCTACACATTACACATTACAAACTAATTACCTCGGTGCTCTGTAGACCAGGTAATAATATCAGTATAAACAGTAAACTGTCATGAGCTTTACTTGACAACGCTCTTTCGGAAAATAGACATATATTGTAGTTGTAATAATACAATATTCATAACATATTGAGCACTCCGTCTAAGTTCTAAGTACATGTGGATGTGTCATTGTAAACAGAATTGAATTTCATTTTGAAAATATGCTAAAATCCAAAAGCCCAATTTTCACTTTTTTTCTGCGGATAGTTGAATAGTTGAATAGTCAAAATGGCGCTCGTATGTCAGATTAATGATAGGTGAACGAGAGATTCAATGACCTTTTTATGTACAGTTTCAAGTGATATATTAATCTGCGCATGTATTGTATTATTATTATTTTTTAATTTAAAAAAGATCATGAGACTGCTACGTGTGGCATATAGCATGCAGCATAAAACACAATCAAAAAATCTGCTCGTTATTGAGTTTAACTTCTATTCTACTTCTACAAGACAAGACAAGAATAGCATCAGACACTGTAGAAAATTTCCGTAAAATAACTAATTAGTATAAGTATGAATTCGTGTTGTGGGTTATGAGTAATGAATGATTAAATGCAATAGGCAATAGGCATTAGGTACATTTTGCATGCTTGCTTGTTTGTAGTTTGTACAACTTGTTTGCGTTCAAAGTTCCACAAAGGTAATTAGTAGGCATGGTAAATTTAGAGATCTTGTGACTAATGACTTTGACTGTCAATTGTAATAGATACTATCGTAACTCCTTTAAATAGTAATCATCTGCACACACATTTACGCAAAATCTTGGTTTGTACTTTGATATTCGATGCACTGGATAAAATTTAGAAATAACTTTTAGCAGCACAACTATTGGATTTATTCTGGTATCTATAGATGACACATTTGTCCATCATAATTTTCCTTGAAAGGAAATCATTCTACGCAAATGTCCTCATATAAAATTAAAGTATAATTATTATTGCAAGTTATTTTTGTATCATCCAACCTCAGCAACTCATCAACTCATCAATGTTTTTCGTGCAATCTTGTTTCTAAATGTGAAAGTATTTTGACTTTCTCAAGAATCAAGAAGTGAAGTATGAATGTTTTTACTCATGTATACAGTATGCATAATATACATGCATATTATGTGAATTTAAAAATGTCATTAAAAATGTGTCTAAAGATGGAATAATCGTTTTGTAGAATGTAGAATGTAGTAATAATTATTGCTGATTAAACATTTACAGAAACAAATGAGAAAAGGAGAACATGTTTAAAATAGCAGAAAACGTCATTAGTATATTATACGCAAATCAGCATCAACTATATTTTGCTTACAAACTCAATGAATGTAGCATGGATTACTCATCAGTAAGGCCTTTCAAAAGTTGCGTTTTTAATTTTGAATCACAAGTGATTCCCTTGAAAGTACTAAAGTGCCATCTATTC
>JAQGBH010001543.1:0-31558 GCA_034698265.1 Sminthurinus aureus | reverse complement strand
CTATTGACAACAAGGTAAATATGTGAATATTAACATAGCCAAAATCTCGAACCTGATTATTAGTTTTGCCCTTTCATATTATAAGTTTTAAACAGCTTCTTTAGTTTTTTCAGTGTTTTATAAATACATGTGTATATTTAACATAAAAATATATTATTATAATGCTGACCAGTAAGAAGTCATGTTCACACAACTCATTCCGATTCATGACATAAAAAAACAAAATCCTATACAGATTTTTTTTTCTCTAGGTTTTTTTTAACTTTTAAATGCAAAAATGTTAGCAAAAATAATAAATTTTTATGTCAGTTTAAAAAATTTAATACATCTAGTTATTTTTCTCATCTTGGTTGAGACGATGAAGGTTGTGGAATAGCAGTGACATCCACCCAATGTCCACCACATGTATAAGCTGAGCAATCTTTCTTATTTATTGACATCATTACGTCTCCCAACGTTTTCGAGAGTGAATTCGATAGAGAGTCAGGCAACCTATGGACAAAATGCAAAAAAACTTGACTTGTTAGAATAATATTACGTTTTTAATCACATTGTACTAAATATTTTACAATGAACTAAACTAAATTTGTCTTGATTAATAATTAGAATTAGGGTTGAAAACATATATAGTTTCACATTTCATTTATGTGTTATGACATGTTTTTGGATGCTTCTGAATCCTTTCTGTCCCATTTTTTCCCTAGGCCTCTTCATAAGGGTTTTATGTATATATTATGATACTCACTATTATGCATTGTTGTTACAAGTAAAAGATACATGGCTCAAATATAATTGTAATTTATTCCAAATCAATTGGACTGTGGATTATCATCTTTTTTGCATAAATAAGGGGAATAGTAAGTTGAACACAAGTCTGATGGGCTGAGCAATATCCCATATCCCATATATATAATTGAGATGATTGATGATTGATACTCTTTTCTTGGTCAGTTTTCTGTATGTGTCTATGTGGATTTGGATACTAACCCAGATACCATAACTACTACTACTACTACGTGAACTACTAAGATATACAATACTGTATAGTTCAGTATATAGCAACAGACAACAACAACAATAATAACAAAAGAGATAACAGGTAACCAGAAAAATGTATAGATTTTAAAATGTATGTATGTATGTATGTACGTATGTATGTATGGCAGTGCACCCAGTGCAGATGAGTAAGTGAGTGAGCGAAACCCGGTTTCAAATGCTCAAATCACACTTTCCAGACCAGTTTTGCTTATTTAATTTACCTACATTACGTCCACTCTTCTTCGTCTTCTCTTTCTTCTGACTCAATACCCAATATCTTTGAGCTTTTGTGTGTCTCTTCCTTGAATTCATGTATGAAAACGAAAAAGGAATACATGCAAACCTAATACTGATGTTAAGGGGGTTTAGGCCCTCAAAAAAAATATACATGCATGTCAAATAAAAAAAAACAACTTGCAGACAAAAATTGGTAATAGTAGAAGTAGAAGTAGTAGTATTAATTACATATTCTAAAAGATGCAAATAAGGATATTAGACACATAGAAATGCAAAATTTATGCATATTGTATTGTCAGTAAAACTCATTGAGAGTTACGTTCATATTATACATAAATATAGGTAGTACTGACAGTATAAAATGTGTATCTATGTCTTCTTCATACATGTTCATCTATTGTACACCTATTGAAGAACAGGTTGAGATGAACAGTACATAGGACAAATGGTGAGTGAATAATATCATCACATATCACATCACATATCGTAGTTTACAACTAACTTTGCTCAAATGTCTACCCAAATCGTGATCTTTGATGCACTACTTATGAAATAACATAATATAATATAGGCATTGAAAATACACATACTTGTATGTATGTACCATGAAGAAAGTCAACATTAGATATGTAAAGATACTGAGAAAAATTCTTTGCCTCCCAGACTGAACTTGAGCTTAGGACAGCCAAAGTCAAAAACTTGTTTCATAATGGTTACACACACCTTTTACCTCCTTATTTCAAGTTGTACAGTGTACACTGTACATTGTACATTGTACACACAGAAGATATCAACATATAATACCATCGCTTGATACATTGTTCATGATGGCATCAACTTTATCATGTGTAATTAATACACGCGTATGCCGTAAGGCCGTTCAAAGAGATCAGGAAACATATTACACGAATTTATCACATCTTATTATGCTACTTTTAACTATTAATAGATAATAGATGATGCTTACAAGATAATCAAATCTGTCTCATTGTTAACAACATTGTTACACAGGAAAATTTGAATCTTGTGGTATTTGCTTGTCATTCTATTTTTATGTTGCATTCAAATTTTGTGAGATGAGTTACTTTTTATTCCTAATTCTCTTTATGCTAACAATAAACGTACAAGTTTATTGATTGCGTAACTTATAAACTATAAAGATTTTTAGAAATAAAGAACTGTAAAAAGTTTGGATTTCTTCATTCCAAGCAAAATATAATATATATATTATTATGAACATTTTTTATAATGTGTAAACTTTTCCTCTTAAAATCCCGAGTTTCACTAATTTTCTTTTTTCATGCAAAAATTCTTTTTGATCCCAAATTTTGAGTCATATGTCCTATATCCATACATATGAAATTCCCCAGCAGTAAAAATTCTTGTTTGGAATGCAGATTGTCTAGCTATACCTATTTATGCTATGAGTTATGAGGAGGTTAATGACTGATCCTACAAATTGACTCAGCCTTGTACATTTTATGTATTTCGATTTTATAAGGTAAAAAGTATGCATGTATCGTCAATCGTCAGTCGTCGTCATCTGTGGATATACTTTCCTCGGAGAAATGCACAAAAGTGATATTTATTTACATTAAATGTTACTCGTCCACTTTTTTTTGCCGACCATCGTCCGTCGTCCAACAAACTTACTCTACCTACTTACGAGTTACTACTGCCCTAGAAAAATTAAAAGATCACAAACTTCACCTTCTTCTTCATCAGTCGTCACCATCAATCTAACATAATAATATAAAGTAACAATAATGTGTAGTGTGTGTACTTAAAAGAAGTACAAGTACACATATACACACATATACACAAAATACGTAAAAGTTACAAGTCAAGATAAGAAACATGAATTCATTTCATTCAGCTTTGTTCAAGCTGGTTGATCTTACACCTTGCACATCAAATGCATATATAATGTGTATCTGATGACGTCTCACTCTCAAACCAAATCTCAATCCCTACATTATTGAATGTTGGTGGAAAAAGTAAGTAGAAGAAGAAGAAAAAAAGCAAGGCTGATTTTTGTTTTCATTCTCTGTAATCTATAGTAAAAAAAAAGGTGATCTATAATCTATATAATGCAAAGTGAAGTATTTGCATGTCCTAACTTTACATTGCCATTTGCCATTGCATATTGCATATTGCATTGGTTTGGTCAGGTAATTCCAAATCAAATTTATTTAGACGATTATCAAATTGATTTAATCTCAATACAAATAAAATCTAGTTTATTTGCTGGTCAGTGTCATGTACTCTCTCAACTCTCAACTCTTAAACCACCAAGCAAGAACCAAGAATCACTTTACATTTAATTTGACCTGTCTATCAATTATAAATAATTTGTTGATTCTTAGTCATAGATGTTCAATGTTCAAGTTTGACCAGAACATTGAGTAAAACATATTCAACAAAAGTTACACATGTTACATTATTACGCCTTGTCTCTTGTGTGTGACATATGTTGTTGCCTGACATGATAAGTGATAAGGCACAAGAGGAAATAATTTTATCTTATCAAAAGTAAACATCTTTGTATTCCGTGTTCCGTATATTATGATGATGTATTTGACATTCCATTCCATTCTTTACCAAAAGATCAACATCATTTACTCTAAAAAAGGAAGACTGTACAAAAACTTCACTTTTATCTCATCTTCAACTCATAATTCATCATAGAAGCATTTACAAGATTTTACAAACAGCCACAAAATATAAACAATTAAAAGTGCACGGTATACGGTACGCGGTATGCGGCAGTGCAATTGGAATTAGTATAAAATAGTGCAGCAAGTAAAAGTAACATGAGAAATTGATGATGATGATAATGAAGATGGAAGATGGAGAGGAGGAAAAATAGAATAAGAACAAAAGAGAAGATAAAAGAAGGTGAAAACGCTTTGCGCTATTAACTTTACGCTTTACGTTCATGTATAATAATACCACTACCATTGAAAAAGATATGGATGAAACAAAAGTCGACATTATTATGATATTTAAAATGCTAAAAGGTATAATAATATTATAGAAATTGCATGGATTCATTTTTGGGTCACATCATCATCATCATCATGCAACGCCGGGACGCTCTCAAAATTTCCTCAAATTTTTAACTCTAAATACAAAACAAGGTAATATGACTGCAAGGAAATTTATATTCAAAACTACCTGTGTATAGTGTATAGGCAAGTAGTCAAAAAAAACAGTCAAAGAGATTTTACTGCACATTAAACAAGCTTTCAAGTGAGATTAAAAATAAATCACGTCGTCACAGACGCGCTCTCTCTCTCTCTCTATTTGTACTTTCTACAGACTATATTATTATGTAGAGATTTCCTGCAGATCAAAAATAAATTACGAAATGCAACTCTAAAAACAAAACCGATATGATAAAAAGTCTCGTTCAAATTTCAAAGGAAAAGATTCGAAATTCAAGATTCAAACTCGTTCTGCATTGATACATCTGTGAACATTCCAAACTCCAAATGAGGAAATAATGCTCATATCTTATGGCAGGAATCAGCATGAAGTGTGAAAACGATTTCATTGATCCATAACAAACAATAAATAAATCATGTACAATGTACAATATGTAGTGTACAGTGTACAGCAAACAAATTCAAATGAAAAGCATCCTGTGCTCATCTGAGTTATAAATTGCAATAGTTATGATGGTTATTGACCAAATTTGATTGCTGTACTTGTTTCTTGTTTGCAGCCCTGTCATTTCTTTAAATTATCTTAATAGAGAGAAACTTTACCTAATCCAACATTCAACATCCAAGTGTTCATGACACATGAGTACATGATTATTTCTCTAATTCATGAAATATGAACACTATATTTTCTACTAGGTAATCTATGTAATTTATGTGCATTTATAATTTCTAATGTACAATGTACTTGTAGAATGTAGAAGGAAAAAAACCATTTTCTACATCAAACATGCACGTAATACATGAAAGCTCTTACATATTTTATGTTAAACTATAATTTGAAAGTTTTCTTTGTCGGAATGCCGTTTTGAGTTTTCAGTATTTTGCATTTTGCATATATACACGTAGAACGTAAAAACTTAATCTATCTATAATCGACAGTTGGCAGTTGGCAGTACTTGTAAATGCGCAGTCATTTTTTGTCGCTACACTGTTATTATTACAAAATTACAGATATATATAAATTTGAGTAAGTCAACTTTTCACAAATTTGATACTTTTGGTCCTTTCCAAATATCAAATTTCTTACGAGAACTCGAAACAATATGATGAAGACTTTGGAATTTGGAATTTAAAAGTCATCAAAAAAAATCAAAAGTCAAGGAGTTAATAGAGGTAGGACTTTTAATGCTTGTGTTATCATCTACTTTTACTATCCAAGTTCATTGTTCATTGTCATTGGAGGCAATGACGCTTGGCAGTTGGCACTAGCCAAAAATTACGCATTGAAGCACGAGAATAAGACAGTGTAACAGTTCGTGTGTAAAAAATGGGGCTTGCATTTGCTCGTCGTGTTCTACAAACTACAAATTATTTGTACAAGTGAAGCATATTAGAGACAAGAGACTAAATGTATTACATGCAGTAGGAGTGCGGGAGTGAATGAGTGAGAGAGAGAGAGAGAGAGAGAGAGAGATAGGGAGAGAGATAGAGAGAGAAAAGAGTGATTTTTTTCATTTTAAACAATTCATTCAGTTTCAAACTCCATTCTTCAAAATTCAAAAGAATTAAAGAGATGGAATCTAAAACGTCTTTTGACGCTAACAAGTAGATATAATTTAATGAAATGTATGGATTTTTGTGTATTTATAATGAAGAGCACATTATGAAGTAGAGTATCCTTTTCATTCTTTTTATACCACAGCCAAGGAAGCTATGATATGGAATATGGACATGAGACATTACGATTGTAAAAGTTGAAACCCCAAGCACGATTTTCATTAATCCTAACCGCAAGTTCAATATGATAAAGAAATAGAAATCAAAATCGAAAGGGAAAACAAATATCAGAATAAATCATAAATCATCCAACCTTGCACGTTCAAAATCTGTTTGATAATGGTAAATAAATAAATAAACAAAAGTTCCCATCATTTTCTAAATCCCGTTATTAAATACTTGATGCACATCATACCCCACACACATCATACTTCCGTCCATTCTTCTTTCCATCTTCCTTTCTCTTAAGCTGCCAGTAATAGTTCTTTTGTGTATATGGGTATTACCTATGCGAATTATTGTATATTATATCCATTATGTCACATTGCTCTTGTCATTTTAACTATACTCAATACTCATTGTCTTTCTTCACACTTTCTCTATTCTAAAACATGTAACATGTATTATTCAGAAAGAATAATCTTATTATGTTATGTACTACTGCATAGAGCTTAGAACTTGGAAGAATAGTTAAAACACGGTTTTGCAAATTCGTCATCCTTTCAAATCCCCTCAAGAATGTACACCAAAGATATTCAAAATTAAAAAATAATTAAACTTCTTTTCATGCATACTAAAATATCTAATTTGCACTAATCATAATCCATAATATTCAAATGAGCTCTCTAATTTTCAGGGTGGCATCTTATTCCTGTGAAAAAGACGACGCCCGTATATATACAAGTATGCATTATGACTACAGCGAAAGTGAAGAGTAAAAAGAAACTGAAAACAGAAAAGAGTATAAAACATACTGTAATGACTTGAGGTGGCTGTACGTCTACAGTCTACAGTCTACATAACACAAACTACATACGAAAGAACCGTAAAGAAAGAAAAGTAAGTAGATGTAACACGAATATAATAATATAATGGCATAAAAGGCATGAAATAAAAACGAGTGTAAAATACACATCATCATCGACATCGACATCGACGTCGACAGTACTCAGTAAAATATAACATAATATAACACGGATATTAAAGTGACTGCAAGGGAAGATGATGATGACGAGAGGAGATTGTTTCAAACTGTGTATAAAGTATAACTGGCGGAAAAAAACTTGTGAAGGAAAACTGCAACTTCCACGATGAGTAATACTGCGTATGGTATGCAGTATGCACACACCACACACACATTTATGTACATATCCCTCTACGTTTTTTACCTTGCAGCACGCAGTATAAGAGTAGCAAACGGTTAATTTTTTTATTTGCCGTCTAGAGTCTAGAATGAAAAGGATTGTAAAGACTAAAGACAGTAAAAGAGAGTGAGACGAGCCACCTGAGCTCAGATCTCAGAGTACACAGTACGGAGCTCAGAGCTATATACCTTCACATTACACATATTATAGCGGTTGACGGCAAAAGGGTGTTCATTAAAAAAGTAGCAAACTTTCTACTCTATCCACAATTGCACTTGAAAGTTGGTGACTGTGACTATGACTATGATTTTGGCTTTGACTTTAACTCTAGTTCTGACTACTGCATCATCATCAGTTATCACAGACATTCTCTTGATACTGTAGACTGTAGATGTGTAAAATAAAACATTTACACAGAACAACATAATGCTGCATTTTTTTCAATATTTGTACACACTACACACAGAACATGGAGAGAGATTTACTTCCCCACTGCCTTAGTACTCTACAATCAACAATCACATGTAATATTATGTTGATTTTTTTATTGCACTACTGCTCCAACATTCAACGTTGCCTCACTTCATTTACCTGCTGTACTTTTTCACACACACAAGTTGATGATGTGCTTTATCTTTTTTACATTTTACTTTTTACGCTCCCTCATTGTTATCTTTATGCGTGAACAGACTTTCTCAACCATTCTTTTCTACTCCTTCCACTCTACTATATACCTACTACAGTGTAGAGTGTAGACCGTTGACTGTAGATTATATTAAGAATGAAAATGTCTTTGTATTTTATAATACTCTTTTATACTCATAAATCATGAGGATACAGATATTAGATATCATGAATAGAATGGAAGGAAACTGAATGAAAAGTGAAACTGCAACCGTGTACTTTTTATATCGTAAGGAAATGAAAGAACAAAAGTGAATCTGTAATAATACTAATAATAATAATATTGTTTTGATACTGATACCTATTATAATATTATAAATATGGAATGATAATACGTCGTAAAAACTATAATAGACTATTATTACATGGGAAACTAAATTGTAAATTATTATTGTTATTATGTACACATTACAGAGAGAGAGAGAGAGCAAACTATGATTTATATGTGTAATAGGAAGGTGAACTATAATAATTATAACTACTGCACTGTTCTATTACATGTAAATAATGAATAATAATATGAGTCAATGAACTTGATACTTGATATACTATATCATTTTAGCATTTAGCATATTCAAATATTAAGCAAGATGCAAATAAAAAAATAAAAAATGGCTGGAAAATGTAAATGTTTTACTTACATTGATAGGAATTTGACCATCCTTTTCTCCATGATGTGGACAGTGTCATCATTTTGAGTGGTCATGACGTCACAGAAAATTCGTTTGGCACAAGGAGTTTCCTGCCACTTGGAGTAGCCTTGCTCTTGTAATTTTTTGAGCAGACTACTCTGACTAAGTTCGAGGGAGCCTAGGATTTGGTGAAGGAATCCAGTATTCTCTGGTTCGACAGAGTCTAAGGTCATGTCATTGCTATAAGTGATAGATCTTTGTGATCTTTTGTAATCGTGCTCGTGCCCCTGAGGGTAGTAGTATTCTGTCGGTCTGATGACAGTTGGCCAATGTCCAAAAGTATAGGGTCCCTTCTCCGCCCAGGCGACTTGACGAGAGTTATCTGTAATATACCAAGCACCACTTAAAACAAGCATTGCACCAAATGCGAAACCGGCCATAGCCAACATGGCTGTCAACATGTTCATGTCATATTCACTTACAGCACCATGTGCATTTACGTCAATACGTGCATCCAAATTATTATTACTAATGTCATTACGGTCACTAATGCTACGTGTAATATCATCATAATTATTAAAAGTATTATAATTGTGATTGTAATTGTGATTGTGAGTGTGATAATTACGTGTAGGTGTCTCCAAACGACGGCCCTCAGTCTCATCATAAGGGTTTTTGTGGATGGCGGTCATAGTACGTTGAAACCAACCATCCGTAGAAGAAGAAGAAAGTGCAGAGTTGGGAGAGGAAGGAGAAGAAGAGAGTGATCTCTTACGACGGGAATAAGCGGAAGGTTCAAGGAAAGCAATTTCACGATTTTGTCCACTAATGTACCAGCCGAAAATCAAAACACCGACAGCAACAACAGAACCAGCTAGGATGACGGCTGGAATGGCAACTTGTGCAAAATTTTTGACACTAGTTCCGCTTCCTTTTCCACCTTTTCCATGTCGATCCAAGTCTTCCCGATGTTCCGCTCGGCTGTTTTTGTTGTTGTTATTGTTATTGTTATTTCCACCATTTTTCTGATCATCGTTTCGTGTGTAGGAAAATGGCTTGACTTGTACTCGTCTATTGTTACTATTACTATTACTATTGCTGTTACTATTACTATTACTGTTACTGTTACTACTGCTACTGTAAGATGAGGGTGCAGAACTATAACTATTGTAATTACTGTTACTGTTGCTATTACTATTGCTATTACTATTACTATTTTTTCTCAAGGGTTCAGGCTCCACATCATCATATTGTTTCTGTTGTTTCTCAATACCATGTTGAATAATACTTTGAAAAAAACTGGCTTGATCAACTTCACCATTTGAGCTCCTCTTCTCACGAATATGAGCATTAATGGCTGCATCCTTTGTACTACTGCTACTGCTTCCTAAGAAACTACTTCCGAGAAGGGAAGATGAGGAGGGAGAAGGTGCAGCAGGTTTCCCTGTCCTCCTCAAAATACCCACTTCCCGGTTTGACTTGGATAAATACCAACCTGCGGCTAAGGCTCCAAGTCCCAAAAATATTCCAGTTGTGGCCAACACAGGAACCACAGCACTAGCACCTACACTCGTCTCCAATGCATGTTTCCTATTGAATTGAAGAGATTCTCTTATTCTGTCACCAAGGGATGTTCTCTCTCTACCATCTTTTTTATGTTGATTGTTGTTGTTGTTATTATTATTATTATTATTGTGTTCTTCTTTATTTCTATGATGTTGATGTTGATGATTATTATTATTTTCACTCTGATCATTCAATTGGTCAACTTGATCGGCAGGAATGGGTACAGGGACAGAGAACATTTGACCACCTCCATTTACATAAGTTTGAGGATGGATGACAAATTGATTTCCATTAGCTGCACCAGGACTCACACCAATATTAGAAGAGCGCTCTTCCAGTACTGCTGGAGGTTGAGAGAGAGCTGGAGAAGCACCAGCAAATTGATAGAGAGTAGTTGGTCCATTTCCTTGTCCACTGGGTTGTTGAACTTGGAGATATTGAGCTGTTTGTTGAAGAACTTGTTCTTGTAATTGAGCACCGATGGATGCTCCAGTTGGGATGGCTGTGGCTGCAATGTCGTGGAGTGTATGAGAGGATTTATGAGTGAGAGTAGATGTGGATGGAGAAGGAGAGGGAGACAAGCCACCGCCTAATGGAGTACCAGCTCCAGAAGCAGAATAGGGATTAATTGACACATGAGGTGAAGACTGGTGTTGACTGGTATGGAAAATTGTGGGGATTGGTGTCGAGGCAATAAAGTGAGTTTGAACTGTTTGAGCTTGTTGTCTCTGTTGTTGTTGCTGTTGTTGTTGGAGTCGGAGAGCTGCATATTGTTGATATTGTTGTTGATACAAGGAGTTAGCATCAGATCCAGTTCCAGTTTCTTCAGAGGATGATCTACGATCTCCGAGGAGTTCTCCACTACGAGACAAGAATTGCGTGTTGGAGTATTGGGAATTATCAGTATTGGATGTGGATGGCATAGAAGAAGAAGAGGAGGAAGAAGCAGATGAACCATAAGGTAAATATGTTTTGCCATCAGCTTGTAAAACATACATTGTACCACCAGTTGATTGTTGACCCTGTTGTGAGTTGTAAGTGTATGATTGTTGCTGTTGTGGTTGTTGCTGTTGAGCACCAGAGTTGACTGTGGCATATTGATAGACTTGGGATTGTTGTTGAACTTGTTGCTGTTGTTGTTGTTGTTGTTGAGCAGCTGCGGCATAGAGAGCTGCAGTCAAACTATCCTGTCCTGATGAAGCTGATGATGATGATGATGGTGATGATGGTGAGGCAAAGTAGATTTGGGATGATGATGCTGATGGCTGATGGCTGGAAGCATCCAAATAAGATCGAGCATCCTGAATCAGGATTTGTCTCTTACGTTGTGGATTTGCAGGACGACCTTCAGGCACTAAGAAATTCTTTATCACACGAGCATTTCTCCAGGTGTAATGTTTATCATGCTCATCATCCGGGACACGAACTCCTTCAATTGTACGAACTCCATCCAATACTTTATCAATAGACATTGTAGAAGCAGATGATGATGCGGAGGAGGAGACGGAAGGAGTGAGATTCAAACTTCTTGCTCTCTGCTTATTTCCAGTTCCATTGGAACCTCCGGAAATCCTAATTGTTTGAGAGGACACCATAACTGGTGCAGGCACTGATGGGTCAGAATGATCTCCAAAGAATAACTTACGACCTGATTTATTACGAGAGATGGTACTCTCTCGAGCTGTAATTATTCCATGTTTGGTAATGATCTGAGCAGGCTTCTCCTTTTCACTATCAGCACCATTTTGGGGCTCAAGGGCTTTCAATAGGTGACTGATGGAGGAGGAGACTTTACTCTCATCAAGGGAATCACTAAGACTTCTTCCAGTGTTTTCTAAGGATTTGGAGCTACTTGTACCAATCCACAGAAACACGAATAGTAATACACACGACGACAAACGGCCTCTCCAAATCATTTTTTTGACACTGAAAAAAATAGGTTTTTTTGTATCCTTTTATTGTCAAACTGAAATGATGTTATCATGTTTTTTACCCACTACAAAAACTATAATATTATGTCAAAAAATGCAAAAAATATAAATACAACTTGAAAGTTTGAAATTTGACATTTAGAAAAAAAAACAAGCTCAAAGCTCAAAAATCAAAACTCAAAACTCAAAATGCATTCAGAATTAAATAATTAAAAACTTCTTCACTGCACCAAAAAAAAACAAATCACTGAGGAATGGATAATGAATTTTAAATTATTATTACCTTAATAATTTGGATTAAATTTTAAACTAATTTTTTGTTTCAACAGTACGAAATTCCGTTTTATGTCTTCATGGATAGAAACACTCACTGATTTCACGATTCTATAAAAAATGAATAGGAAAAAATCCAAAAACTGTATTATTTTATTTTTATTATGCACAATCAACAAATCACTGAAAACTGGAAACTAATAAAAACGGAAATATCGAGAGTTGAGAATCAAGGAAGAAGCACGATAATAAAAAAAAATTCACAAAATCTCACTTTTCTCTAGTGTGTTTGTTGTACGTTGAGTGAGTGCAAGAGTGTAGAGAGGAATAACAGGGAAAAGAGAAGGAGAAGACGGTATCTGTTTTTGCTACCGTCCTTATCAATCTCAATTAGTCTTGTCACTTGCCTCAGTCCCAAAAACTAAATGAGCATCAGAGGAGTTTGGCAATTCGAGGTGATCTCTTCACTGACAGTCACACAAACCCTTTTCCTATCTTGTTCTGCTCCTTCCTTCACCTTACATACGGCTAAAGCATCATCATTTTCACATTAGACATGAGACTGTACTGTAGAGGGGAAAAGTTAATGTAGAATGTAGATGTGGATTATTATATGAAAATTTTGCGTGTGTATGTACTGCATTTTATCCTGTATCGTGTATCGTGTGTGCAGTGTGCAGTATACTGTATATAGAATACAGAGTGAAGAGTGAATGAATGTAATGTAATATATTACTTGTGTGTGTATGTATGTAGTACCTGCATTATATTTGCTGTATATTATGTTGTATTGAGCTATGTTTGTGTTGGATTAGATTGGGAGGTTTGAGACCGGATGGAGAAAAGAAGGTGTAAGGAGAAGAAACTGGCTGTTTTGTGTGTCAGCAGAACAGCAGCAACTTGTGTTTAGTGTGTTGTGTCTTGTGTATAGAAAACGAGGTATTGGTTAGCATTTCGTTGATATATAACTACTCTAGTATCAACTACGTATCAAGTACGTAGAAGGTAGAAGATGGTGATGGTAGTTTGTTGCTTTGGTTTGGTTTGGATGGCTGGTTGGTTGGTTGGTTGGTATGCACTTTTGCATACATTGGCAATGGCAATGTGTTTAGCAGAAGAAGAAGCAGCAGCAACAGCTCCTTTCAGATTGAGTAGCATATTATTATCATCATCATTATTATGTTGTTGTTATTAGAGAGTAGAGAGAGAGGGCTGACTTACGAACTGTTTTATTTTGTTTTAAAATCATCATGATATCTGCAAAAAGTTAGACTACTCTTTTTCCATATCCATATCTGTATAAGGTATGCTATATTCTGCATTCTATATTCTATATCATAATATATTCTTCATTAAAGAATTACCATATCAAACATTTTTCAGACAAAAGACAAAACAAAACACACCAAAACATTCAACACATTTTCTTTCATTCATACCAAAAGTTCTACATATCGCATTTCTATATACTAAAGGATCATATAAGTACAATTTGATCTGTACTCTATACACAAAATACTTTAACATATTTAGCATCTTAGGTGTATTTCTAAACCGCCAACATCATTTTCCCCCTTTTTGTACCAAGTTTGCTAATAAAATGTGATACCTATAACCTATATCATTATGTTTAGTTGTTTGTGTTGTTTAACATTAGCATGTTTTCATCATGTACCATTTACGGCTTGTCATATACACGCCACGCTACATGCTTCCTTGTTATTAAAGATTGGAGACTAGAGATTCATATTTATAGGATTTTTATGTCTAAAGTCTAAAGCGTACATCTTTCAGCTCATCATCATGTTTCTACAACATACAATCTACAATCGCATATCACATACATTGTATTATATAGATGATGGATGTAGAAAAATCTACTGTGATTCATGCTCACTTGTTGTCTGTGCGTGTGTTACATCTTAAATCTTATATCTGTACAAAAGGAAGTCAGACAATTTACATACAAGGAAAGAATAAAGTTGCTGATCTGTTATAAAATGATCTCTTTTATCATGTTTTGTATTTTTTATTTTTATGCAATGGATGTCAAGAAATTATACTGAATACGGAACATGAACAGTCCATAATAATATAGATAAATTTGCAAAATTCTACGTGTATTCAATATTCAATATACAATATACATTTTGAATTTGGAATCAATGAGTAAACAATTTCGAATATACACATTAGACTTTACATTTGCTGGGCTAAATGGGAGAAAATACAAGTCATAGACAAGACAAACCCCATTTTCTAAGGTAAAGCAAAAGATCAAGAATGACGAATGATGACGGCAAGATTTTCGTTTCAAGATTCAAGATGATACAATATAAAATTCCTTTACAGGCTGCCCATTGCCCACTGTACACTGTAGAATGTACAGAATATATTAGTATATTGAGTGCATCAAGAATGTCTAGGGATATTGACAGAATACCAGAAATGACCATAATAAATGCCGTGGCTCACACTGACTTTTATGGAAATATTCAAGATTCATCGGTATTAATCTACAGTGGGTAATATGATATATGTGCAATATAAACTTTTACATATGCATACGTTACACTTTACACTTTACAAATTATAATTTATTATTTATATACAGTGTACATCGTACAGCGTCTGCATCAGAGTTAGATGAAAAAAATAACGTCACAAAGTGTGTAAGACCAGCATCAAGCATTATACATTATACTATTTCCTATTATAAAACATAAAACATGGTAAGTACAAGTGTAGTACGGTTGATGGGTGATACGAGGCATACTAATGACACGATGAACATATCAGGAATTGGGAATAATATAACAGATAAATTACATTCAAATTCAGCCAAAAAAGTATACATACAATATACATGCAGCGTACAGAGTGTGCAAAATGAATATGATATCATGCCATAGACTACCTGTATAGAGTTTTAGACTATAGACATATATACCTCATTTCACGCCATTCCATTCCATAACATTATATATATACACAAATACTTGTGTATTATTCTTCTTCAGCCAGTCTTTGGTCTTGGTCTTGGTCTTTGGACTGGTTCAATTTGATAATCAGCCAGTCAGAGATATACACAAATTTTTACATATTGTAATACACATAAAATTTACTTACAATATACGATATACAAATGTTAAAAAGCATTTATGGTCTATACGTGCACTTTGCAGTTATACACCTTATGTTACATTTTATATTTTATATTATTTTATTGCATAGGTGTATACTTGTGCTACGTGTGTTTACAAATTGTAGCCTAAAAAATGTATTAATTCAGTGAGTGTGTATAATATATATTTTATATTTTATATGTAACATGTATGTTGTGTGTTTAATGTTTAATACTCCTGCTCCTGCTGCTGCTTCATGTTTGCATCAAGAAAGAAAAAATGTGTTAAAAAATGAGTATTGGGACAAGTATTTAATACCAGTACGTCTGCCTGATGTGTACACCGCAACTATGTACTTACCATGTACAATGTACAATGTTTATAGTTTTTGGCGAATCAAATGACCCACTTTGACTTATAGATATGAGATTTACCTTGCCCTTGATATCACATATATTATTCTTATTATTATTGTTCTGTTATTGTGTAAGAAAAAACGAAACAGAGTGAACAGAGAGAGAAAAAAAAGATAAAAGTTACTTCAAACTTCAAAGTATCAAAAGTCAAAGGGGAAGGACCACATTTTGTACGTTCAGGTTAAAGACATGCACTTGCTCTTTTCATTGTATTTACTACCGAGTAAAAATTGGACCATCAATTTTTGTTTCGTTTGTTCATAATATTATAGGTACAAAAAAATACTATTTTCATTTCGTGCAGACTCGCACTGTTAATAATGATAATTATTTTCATTTTTCAATTCAATTTACTTTTCCTTCAAAATGTCCTATATTTTTCACATTTTTCCTGAAACGAAAGTACTTTTCCTGATTCTCTTGCCCCTTACTTAAATTAGACTTAATATTGAGTTTATCCGGAACTAAATTAACTAATTAGTTTTAGTTTTACAAGTTGTAATTATTTTCACAGGCAATCAAATTTTCACTTGATATTTTACTCCGTTTTACCTTTAACCCAAAGTTGAAGCCTCACTCCATTTTGCTTCTTAATTTTGCATGCATAATAATATAGTTTAAAGTTTAATGTAATGGCAGTTTATGTACTCTATCTGAATAATAATACAAAAGCAACTGTGCTCAATATTTATTAATTATGATCACAAATCAGTAGCGCAAAAATTTGTGTTCCCCAACTAACAATAAGTATTCGCACCACTTTACTTTCTTGTCAATGAATCCTGATGAGTTGTACAATTTCTTTTTATAACAAATGCATAAAAATTGATAATATTAAAATGATTTTTATGACAGGGGGTATGATTTATGAATGATGAATTATGAATGAATTACTGAGAATTGGGAGAAAATTATTGTGTTTTGTGATAATTTTATAATTAATTGTACCTCAAAACTCTATACTCTAGACATTGTGTCTTCAATACATTTTTAATTTTTGATCAATCTCCATCACCTCTCACCTCTCATTCTATTTAATATTTAATAAATGCTTGCATTTAAATTTGAAATCCTTTTGCTTTGATCTTTGGTGTTTTTACAGTTTGCCATTTGCCATGAAAGTAATAATTATGAAATTTATGCAGTAAGAAAAATTCCGGCCTTATTCCATAGAAGAAGAAGACTACGACAAATAATTAATAACACATAATGTGTAGAATGTAGAATGTGTGTATATTAGATAGGTACAAAATATAAAATATAAGTCAAAGATTATGAATGATGAAGATGCCGGTTTTCGAAGGAAAAGCTTAGCAGAATACTAAAATGTTGAATGTTGAATAATTGCAAATTGGAGTCTGAAATGTAAAATGTGGCATCTTGTTTTGCAATGCAATGCAAAGAATTTTGTATTGGACTGGATTGGATTCATTTCTTCAGTAATGGTCACAACACTATACACAACACTATAGACTATAGGTACAGGTACTGCGGCTGCTGAGAGCTGTGAGTTGAGAGTGTAATGAGGTTAAATAAGATGACTTCGTTACATATTGATATGTAAAACGTAAAGTATTAGAATATAATATGTTACATGCATCACAACTGCCACACCTACATACTACATAGTCATTAATCGGCAACCGAAAAGAGACAAAATGCTCAACAGAAACCACGAGTGATCAGACAAATTTTTACTTTAAATTACTTTGTCTGTACTGTACATATCACGATCAAATGGACCAAAAATTGCCCCTAAAATTTTGATAATTCACCTGTGTGTGCAGAGTGCAGAGTAATGTTTTGCTCTTTTTCCTTTTTCCTTTCTCCTCAATCCAATTTAATTGGGTATACACCACACACTACATACATTAAACATGAATGAAACTCTCTGACCGCCAACTTTGTTCATTTTTCATTTTTTTTCTGTACACTGTACAATAATAATTTTTGGTGTACCGATTCCATATTCCATTTCTGAAAGGGAATACATTTTACATTTTTGTATTATCTGAGGTATTAAATGAAATCTTGATTTTTGAAAACTGAAAATGTTTTCTACTATGTCTACATTGTAGAGTGTAGCTGTAGCTGTAGAGTGTAGAGTGTATAGTGTATAGTGACTCTACTAGAGTCTACAATGATGATAACTGATAACTTTATACTTTATAATTGGAGAGTTATGGACTTGTAAATGTTTTATTAAGATGTCCGTTTTGTCATTTAATACAAAATAAAATATAATGTTTAATAAGAAAATCTTGAAAAATATAATATGCAAAAAGCCAAACAAAAAAGAAAATGACATGTTGTTGAACAAATGTCTGTTTTTTCTGTATTTTTATTGTTCGGTAGTTTCATGTGATTCCTTGGGTATGGTTTCTAACATACTAGGTAATTGATCTTCTTCGTTTGGTTTGTTGTTGTCTGTAGAGGTTGTGGTTTCAAATTCACCTTCATTCCCATCACTCTCCACCACTTTGCTTTCCTTCACCGCTAGGATTTTGGGAGACGCTTTCTTTCTTTTGGTCGGTTGTGCACATTTACATTTACCACAAATGAGAGCTGTCATCTTTCTATAAAGCCAACAATCCGCTTCCAAATCTTTTTAGACATCATAAAAATATAGTTACATTTTAATTAGCCCATACACAATGCAATACAATAATTGGTTTCAAGTTTTCAAGTTTTCGAGTTTTCAAAAATGCAGAATGGAATGGTCAAGTAAGAAGGAACAAGCCGTTTTGGTTCCAATTTTCTGTCTTTTCTGTCACTCACCTTGTTTGTACAAAATCCAAGCTTCTCTTTCATTTGGGTCTTTAGGTCCCCAGTGTCTATTTGGTGTTTTTGACGCTTGGAGTTTCTATGATTTTTTCAGTTTCCACAAACCATCATGCATTAAGCATAAATCACAAATAGTTTATGATTTTGAAAGATGAGTAGTCCAAAGTCGAAAGTAAAATAAAAAATAAAATAAAAAAGGAAACGTTCTCGTTTTTCTTACTTTGTACCAGCTCCGAGACTTTCGTGTGACCAAAATATAAATACTCCAACCAGGAATGAGAATGAATATGGAAACTGGTAAAACTAATCCAAATCCCATTGCAATGGGAGGAAATTTTACGCTTTTACCATTAACTCCTAGAGAAGGCACATCAAACTCGTATGCCACCAATCCAAGAACTATCAAGATGACTACTGGCACCTTATCACAAAATTAACTATATCTGTATTTTTCCTTGAAAATTAAAAAACGAAATGAAAACAAAAACCGAGTATAAAACATGAACGTTTTTGAAACTCAAAACTTACACAATAACCCCATAGCATGAGAGCCATAGTTGAAATTTTATGCCAGGCGGTGTGTACATTTGCATTAGTCATAAAGTCTATATCTATCAAGAAAGATTTCATCCCGTAGATCCACGCAACCCCAATGAGTTCAAATAAGACGATGGTATAACAAATTATCTCAGATGAGAATTGATCACAAAGTGCAATTATAAATGTACCCTAAAATAATTAAATATTCAATTACTTTAAACTGTAAACAAGAAAGTTGAAGTCTGTATGTGATTATCAATTGCCACAAGTGTATTTTTGTTTAAGTACACAAGTTTAAAACTTACACCTGGAGTAGTCATACATATCCCAATTAGGAAAAAAGATGAGCATAAAACTCCAACTACGAAGAGTTTATACAATTTCTTCCCACCAACTTTTGGAAATGAGTCATATATTGTAGAGGTGATGGTGTAAAGATAGCCAGTTGCGGATCCAATGCCCAAAGCAGCTAACATGGCAAAAAATAAGAAGGAAAATATTTGTGGCATTGGAGTAGGGCCGAATTCGAGAAGAACTAGAAATTAGGAATAATAAAGCATGAAATCAAAAAATCTTTTGATTACTCAATTTTTCAAACGTTGAATGTTGGATAGTTTTTAATTTTTAAGAAAAAATAATAATAATACATAATGCAGTTTTACCTTCCGGATATGAGACAAATAGTAAGCTAAATCCACCTTCAGCCACGTCTTTTACGTCCTTGCCTCTTGCTTCCGCAAGGACTCCTGAATACATATTACATGATTGGCAAAATATGTGTGGTGGGTGAAATAGGAATAGAAAAATGAAAATTGAATCAAGTTATACCCAAGACTCCGAAAACGGTAACAGCAGCTAGCAATGAAGTAAAAGAATCCATGAAGGACACAATCAATACATCTCTGTAGTACAAACATTAAATCACATATTCTATTATTATTATTTATTTATTGGTGTAATTTATTCATCATCCTTGGTCCGTAAAAGATCATAGTAAAGGAAGAAGGAAGATTATGGCTCAGAAAACAATATCAGACTTTTTGATTATTCATTTTACCTACTGATTTTTTGCCTAAAATCATTGTAAGAACCGAAGGAAATGATATTTCCATAACCAATGGACAAGGAAAAGAAACATTGATTCTGAAACCAAAAGTAAAAAATGCCATTGCATTGGTGTGTTAAAACATTTTCTGTGTATGATTCATAATCATTTATCATTTATAATTTTGATTTTATGCTTTTAAAACAGTAAACACAATACTTAATAATTATTAGTAAGTATAGCAGTATTTAATACAAAACTACGGTCTACATATCATCCAAAATCAAAATATTATATATACCAACCAGAGCACGGACCCACACCTATAAATAAATTTAATGAATGATGGTTTTTGATTTTTCCTGGTGTAAATGATAAATGATATAATGAAAATTATGCCCACAAAGGCTTGTACCTTGTACCAAAACTAGAAAACTTACTCGAGGCTGTTTTAATTTTTCAAAATCTGGCAAAAATAAAAATTTTAGTCCTTTTCCTGCACCGGGGAGTGAGAGAGCTCGAATAAGAAGAGTGATGAGAACGACGTATGGAAATATGGCAGTAAAGTATGCACTAATCATAGTTAGAATAATTTGTTTTTAAGCTTTAATAATTATTATAGATTTTAGATTCTTATTACTAGTCAAAAGTTACCGGTTATCGATTATTTATTATTAATTATTAGTATTATTAGTATGTACCTTTTCCCCGATGATTTTGTTCCAAGGACCTTTAAAATATAAAATAATAGGTAATAAAATAAAATTAGATGAACCATGCAAAGTTGGAATTGGGCATCATATGGATTATATTGGAAATCTAATATAATCCTCGAGTTATACATTTATCATTTATACATATTTACCACACTGAAAAACACGGCGAGCCAAACGCCGAAAAGGGGTAGTGCCAAATACCTAAAGAAAGACGATCCTCATATGTGCCAATAATTAATCGTTAATTCAGAATTCAGACTAACAACATCCAAAGTTCTCTGTACAATGTACAATTTTCAATAGTCTAAGATTATGTATAGTGTATAGTTTACACGGAATTGAATTTTTACCAGATTGGGTCTCCTATCCCGTGATCAACGTTCTCAAGCTGTTGTGCCACTCTATATCTGTACAGTATAAAGTTTAAAGGGAAACCAAATAAATCAGAAATAAATAAATAATTTAAAATAATAATCGTAAGGCTTCGCAAAACCAGATAGTACCATTACATTGTTGAAAAAGAAAAAAGAAACAACTACTCAACTGGAAATACATTTCAGCGTTTACTTTGTCGATTTTTTGATTTGAGACATTAAAATATGCCACCTTTTTATGTTGTTTTGTGTCGTTAACGCAAGAGAAATTGTTTACTTCTAAGAATGATCTTTTTACATATAATGATTCGTCACACTCTTTCCTATATTGAAATAAACAAACGGTTGAAGGAAAACACAAAAATACATGCTTGACACTTGACAATGTACGTTCCGTGCACGTTGTATAATGCATCGTGTAAAGTTTAAATAATGACTGAAAAATGATTGCAAAAATCAAGAATTACCAGGGCAGAGGATCCGCCATTCCGAATCCGAGGTAGGCGCAACAATAAGCAATAATTGCGCAGTAGTATGTGATAGCTAAAGAACTTAATGCTGCGGACGCAAAGCCAACCCCACGGAGAAACGGCACCATATCCCACATTCCTATGGACAAAATCTTTTGTAAAAAGTAAAAACAAAAGAAAATCCACAATTTGAATGAATGGTAAATGACAATATTTTATACCTGATGGGCCACGTGAGCTGAATTGTCCTAATGCTGCCTCTACATAATATGCAGGTCTTGCCATAACTAACAAAACAATTACATATGGAATTAAAAATGCACCACCGCCATTTTCATAGCACGTAAACGGGAACCTCCAAACATTTCCAAGCCCTGGAAAAAAATTCACATATCCGTTTTTGTGCACACTCAACACTCAACACTCGATGCTCAAATGTTAACTTTGAACATTTTAAGTTTAGATTGGATTATTTTATCCTCTTGCTTGCCAACTGCTGATGATACTGATGTCATAATAAATTCTATTGAATTCTTCCATTTGTCTCGTTTCTCTGGCTCAAGGTCCTCTTCGGAACTCCTGGCGATCTTTTGTGACTCCCACTATGACATCAACATGAAAAATATGAAACATAATGCAACACTGGTTTTAACAGTCGTTATAATAATTGATGATTAATTATTTATTTTTAAAAAAAATACTGATCTCAAAAAACGGATAACGGATATCAAAAAACAACAAAATATGGAAACAAGATAGAAATTTCATGTACATCCTCACATCAGGGTACAGGTTCGTTAGAGTTCTTTTTAGTGGTGGGAGGACAGTTGGTGTTTTCTGTACGAAATACGGAACGAATAAAAATTAACCCTCAAAAATGTAGACGAAGGAGACACAATAAGATAAGGAAATACAAGCAATTATTTGTAAACTTAGAATTTCTTAAATAATACTAGAGCATGTACCTTAGGTAGTTCGGTTTCTTCTCCTCCTTCGTCTTCTTCTTCGGTATCGGCCAACTTGTCATTGCTGGGATTAGCTTCTGCTTGTTGCCCTTCCGTAGGCAACGACGGTTCCATCTTCTTGATTTAGATAGCTCAAAACTTCTATGTGACGAAAGTTCCTTTTTAATGTTACTTGTTTAAATTTTGTGAGTGATCCTGTGTCACTTGCCATTTACAATAGACAAAATCATAGCCTTTAGAACTAAAGACGAGCGGGACATTCTTTACTATGGTTTGGAATGTCAATGTAACGATAGAAGTTCAAAGACCAAGACTTCGCAAGAGCAGCAATCAGTGAAAAATTTTATCAAATACAACCTTCAACTACCAACAATATAACGTCAATAATTATTGATGGCCAATTTTTGTAACTTGGAACCTGGAAATTTTCTACTGTACTGTCAAAGTGTCAAATGAAATGTCAAGAAGTAGTGTTATTATTATTATCAAAAGGCCCTTTAGAATATCTCTCATAAGGTCCGTGCATTGGCAATGGCAACCCATTAGATAATACATTGTCCCGTCAGCAAATGCACTGAGACCTTGATCCTTGATGGGACTTTTCTAAAGGGCCTTGATTATTATTGAGTATTGTCAATTGAAATTTTAAATGCCCAAAATGCACCAAGAAAAGGCCACCCCAGCCGCAGAATCCGAATGGAATGTGTAAAATTCCTATGACAATGACCATGTAATTGAAGAATGAAAAATAAGGCTTTGTGTTTTGTGTGTTTTAGTCAAAAAAAATTCTACCTTCTCACCTTTTCTCCCCACCAGCATCATGCCCGATTTTGTGGTGAAAGCTCATTGAAAATTGAAAATACATGGTCACATTTGGACCGTTTGCACGACCCGTAAACTTAATCCAAGCGAGCTGATTTTTTTAGAGGTTGTTACATTGTATATTGTATATAGATGCTCAATTTTAGCGATGCTCCGTTTGTCACGAAAGTTTTAAAAAATAAGAAAATTTTGGCAATTTTCCTCAAGATTCCATTCGAGATTCGAGAGTACATGTGTAAAGTTATCCAACAAAGTGCTTTTGTAAAGCTTTTATTCATTTTTTGGTTACATTTTGTATTTTGCTTCCAAAGAGTTAAAAAATAAGCTCTTATATACATAGATTTAAAAAAAATAACAATTTTTTTGCATGTGTATAAGAGTTTTAGAGTGACATATCATCTCATATCTCATAAACCTTTACTGATGAAACATATTTGTAGTTTTACATTTTACATACATAATAATATATTATAGCTATTAAGTTTTGGTGTCTATTACTAAAATGATTTACTGTTATGAGGCTGAGGTATAATAAAAACTACTAACATTATTACTTTTATTACATTCAAAAACGTTTTGAGCAAAAATTCTAAATTCTGAGTTGAAATTAGACATTTAAAAATGGGAACTTGAAATAGAAAACTTGAAATAGTAAAACTGCGAGAAACAAAAGGTCTGCAATCGGCAACATAAATAATTCTTAGATATTCATGTATATACATTATAAACTCTGTATTTAATATTTTGATACAATTTTTAATTTTCTAATCAATAAAACATATTTATAGAGGGCTTTGAAAACTTTGAAGAAGATATGATATAATGTAAAAATAAAATACTATCAACTATCAGTAACAAAATACTAGAAACTCTTATGCAAAAACAACATTCATGTAAAAGTAAACAACCTCAAACTAAATTGTACGTAAATATTTTTTGTTGTTCTTTGGTATAATAATAATAATTAGTTAATACTGTGTGATATTTTTGCAACTATATTAATTAAATATTAAACACGTGTTTCATTCACATGTTTAAATTTCTTGTAAATCTAAATTTGGATTTTCACAACTAAATATCTGACATTTTCTTTTCTGAACGGCATCAAAAGTATCCGCTAAATCGTAATACACGCTGAGAGATTGTGGAACACTGCAAAATATAAAATATTGAATGTTATATCATGTTTTTGTTAATATTTTGGCAATTTTATATTTTATGTTTACTGCATTTTAAATTAAAAGTTTTTATTTTTAATAATAATAATAATAATTTTTATCGTTTATTATTTTTTATTATGCATAAATAACTCACAGGTTGGCTAAATTCCAGAGGAATTTTTCAAATTTTGTTGCATTTTCGCCTTTTCCTCTCAGTGATAGTTCACACAATGCCCGCTTTTGACTGTTAAGGAATAAAAAGACACAAAATCAAAACTTGTTGGACTTATTCAATAAATGGGCCGGAAAGTTATTAGTTGCTATTTATTATAAAAAATAATAATAATATTACCACATGGGTGACTCTTTTTCACGGCCTGCATAATTAGTTAAAAGTCCAACAACTGGAGAATCTGGACTGAGATCAATTTCAACTTGATTTTTTGTCTTTGAAATTCCAGTTCCCTTTAAAATTGCGGCAGCTTTTCCAATAGTAGCCAATGATTTTTTCAAAGCACTTGAGCTGACATTCCCAGTTTGTTCAAGTGCATTTACAGTCAATCTCATTGTATTAATTAAGTCATCATCCGAAGATTTTGACGCTGAAGCAGCAATCCCTCTTCTTATCAAAGTTTTGTCATAGGAGGTGTCAGAGAATTTGGATTTTTTGGAAACGACACTTCTTGGATTTTCATCTACATCCACATTTACATCATCCAATAAATTAATCTGTTTGATTGTGGGAACTATTGCGGGTCGATCAGTTGAAAGACGTCGAAAAATTGGTTTTTCATAATATGGATCAAACTCTGGTTGTTTCACTACCATTTTTCGCTTGGGAAAAGTTTTGATTTTCATAGGACTAGGAGAACTTTTCTTTCCTGAAGCAGTGGTTGTCATCATTGTTGTTGTTGTTTTTCCTTGGTTTGGTTGATAAGTTGGAATTGTGGGGATAGAAACGGACAGGATTTGACTCATAGCTTCTTGAGGTCTCATTCTATGAGGTACATTTTGTTTGGTAGGTCTAGTGGGATTTGCTCCAGCTCCAGTTCTCACTGTTGATGTTCGCATGATGATGGGTTTATGAGCTAGTGGTCTATAAGCAGGATATTGTGTCATTCCTCCATATCTGTGTTGCATTTGCATGGTTTTCTGGGGTGCTTCAGCTTCCTCAGGCATCGAAGCTTGTTCTTGCTCCAGTTCCTGTGCCTCTTCTTCCTCTTGTTCTAATTTCTTGGGTTCCATCTGCTCCTTTGATGTAATATAATCTTCAAAATTGAATGCATCATGTCCTTCAGTGGATTCAGAATTTTCATGAGATGAAGAATTTTCCTTCATCAAATTCTGGTCTTGAAGTTGAGCAGCAGCTGCAGCCGTAGCAGCAAAGATGGTTGGAATATTTTTTACCCTCAATACGGGCATTTGAACTCTGACTCTGACAGGTTTTACAAATGCAGTGGGCATAGGTTTAAATTCTGGAAGTATGTGCTTCTCTTGTTCTACTTCAACATCAGCATCGCCATCAGCATCTTCCTCAATCTGAGTGACGTCAGCGTTAAAATTCGGCTCATCGGATGCATCAATGTCGAAACTATTCTTCTTTTTATTACCATCATTTTTAGTAGCCATTTTCACATTTGTATCTATATTTGCATTGGCATTTGTGTTCATTTTTGCATCTGAATTTGATTGTCGTTCTCCATATGCTCCTTCATCATGAGCATGTTCCTCATGATCATCTTCATAATCTCCTTCGAATAGCTCCACACCACCCTCTTCGTCATCTGTGCTCCGGTGTTCAGGTTTCAGAAAGGCTGAAGGGATTGCATATGGACTTTCGTGTGTTTCATATTGATCCACAGATCTCTTGTGTCTTATGTTGTGTTCATTTCTAAACCACACAATTACAATTATAACACATTATTATTTACTTCCTTTTGTTTGAAAAAAAAATCAATGAAATGAGAGCTTCTAAAAAAAGAGAGAAAAATATGTAAAATGTAAATATAAATTTTGAATTTGAGAAGCGCTTTTGGATTATATTTTTTTTAGCAATTTTAACTTTGAAGTAGAATTTTGAATTTCATAAAGAAAAAAAAATTAAGCATTTCACATTTCACATGTGTTTTTCTACTGGCTACTTGACTCTTTCTCAGTTAAAATCTTAACACATGAATAAACCATAAATCTAAAATCTAAAATCTAAATCTTGACTGCTGACGGTTTATTTAAGATTTCGTCAGCAGTTGTAAGTTTTGTAATAATTTTGATATAATATATTTGTAATTTGTAAGCATTGTAAATTGGAATGGTGTGTGTATTTAACAGTATTTTTTGTTATTTGTTAGTTTTGTGTGTTTTTGTGCATCTTACTCAATCTTTTGATTAGTGGGCACGTGAACTCTGTTTGGGAAGAGTGCAGATGCTCCTGTGAGTAGGAGTGCGGAAGGTATTAGTATTTGAAGTGCTTTTCCGATGACTGGACCAATATGATTATGTCCATGACCGTGGCCATGACCTCGGTAATCGGAATGAGCTCCGATACTGAAATGACCACTGTTATAAATTTCAAGTAATAAGTAGTAGTTGAAATAGTTGTAGTACAATATTATATTGTATATTGCGCATTGTTTTTGGTATCAGAGACATTTTTTAGTGTAATAAGACTTGTGAGACGTTTTAATGTAAAAGTGCATACCCGTGATGAATACCATGAGGTGCGTGATGCGGAGCATGGTGATGAGGAGAATGAGGAGCATGAGGTTGATACTGAGGAGAATGAGGATGAGGATGAGCATGATGTAATTGCTCCTCTACTTGAGGATGATGGTGTCCATGATGAGTATCGCCAAAATTATGTCCATGTCCATGATTTGGATTTTCATAAACATGTCCATGTCCACCCTGCTGATGTTGATGCTGTTGATGATTCTGATGTTTTCCATGACCGTGATGAGACGGGGCTAGTAAATTCTTTGGATAGTAGTTTGGATGTTCATGGGAATCATGATGTGGCTCCTTGGGTTGAACTAGAGAATTTGGATGATGAGGTTCCTCATGCTGCTGCTGCTGATGATGATGATGATGATGTGGAGACAAAGTGTGAGGCTCTGAATGTTGTGGCTCATGTTGACTATGATGAGGTTGATGATGGTCTTCTCTTTCTCCTCTTGCAGATCCAACTCCAACTCCGGTTCCAAGTCCAACTCCAACTCCAGCTCCTCCTAAATAAGTATTGGGTGCACGTTGCAAATCTCCATAATACAAAGTAGGATTTTTATGAATCTCATCATCTTCCTGTATGCTCGAGTCAAGAATAGGGTGAACTAATAAAGTTGAAGTGTTCAAGTTAGTACTATGTTTTTCTCTATCACCTTGTTCTCCCTCATTATGATGAGGATTTCCAGAAAAGAGCTTCAATACAGAAGATGAGCTTGAGGAGGACGCAGAAGAAGAAGAAGATGGTGAACCCGTTTTAGCTCCTACTGATGATTTTATTTCATTGTCAAATTTTCGAACGATCCCTGGATAACTCATTGGTGAAAATGACTTGTCATATTTGACTTGTCTATGCTGTAAAATTCTTGGCTTGGGTCTGGATTTTGATGAGAAGGATGAGCTGTATTTGTTGTTGCCCCTTGTACTGGTACTTAGATTATTTACAGGACTCGGATCGGGCGATGAATATTGACTGAGGAGGTAGGAAGGTTTGAAATCAGCTGGTGGTGGAGGAGCTTGAGATTCAGTGACAGATTCCGAATCCGAGTCAGAACCAGAATCAGAAGCTTGTCCATTCAAGGTCTCTACTATTTCATCCTCTACATTAGTAGTAGGAGCAAGTTGTTGCAGTTGTCCATCTATGGTAGAGGAAGAGGAGTCCTCACCTGATAAAGATGAGGATGAAGAGTTTGTAGAGGTCGTCCTTGTCGTTGTCGTTGGTGTTGTGCCATGAACGAGACTGCAACAAAGTAGTGCAGAAAATATAAGGCAGAAAGTGGCATTCCACATCTTATTTCAATTCTCAACTCTCAACGTTCCCTCTGTCACCTGCCAGTTCATCATGTATAACAAATCCAAACAAACAAACAAAAATCACACAATGATAAAATGACAATGTCATAAGTAAAAAAAACACAAATAAATTACTTTTACACGCTCTACAAGCATTTATGTATTATGTACAATGTACAGTGAACATTGTACACACTGCACTGAAAACTACAAACCACCATTATAATTTATAATATTGTGCGTTTTATTGTATTGTTATCATCTCCTCAGACTGTATGCTTTGGTTTCTAGTTCGTCGTTCAAAATTCAAAGGATGATGGATGATACACAAACAGAGAAGCACAACAATAGGAGTTTTCAACAAAGTGAAATTCCTTTTTATAAACGAATCCATCATCCTCAGTTCTCATTTCTCGTTATGATATTATCTATTTAAATTACACGGTAAAGTAAAAATACACACGCATATTATATTATTATATTTTATGCTCAAATTTAAATATGCCACTCGACATTCGACATTGTGAATATTGAACACTTTTCCCTCAAACCTCTTTGTAATAAGTAATAAAGATCTTGTACTCTGTCGTACACTTGGGGTGTAGAAATAGCAAGTAATAGGTCCAAGAGACAGACACAAGAGACACAAGACACAGACAAATGCATTTTTTTTCTACAGAATATCTGATTCTAAATTCTAGATTCTAGGCAAACTAAAATGAGCAGATTGATCTTGACGTGCTTTTTTTTTTTGGTTTGCGCATGCAATATTAAACCTTTTGAAACTGAACAGTTTGAAGTTTGAAACAATTCTAAATTCTAAATACAAAATGCAGGTATATGCTATTTCATATTTCATAACAAGTCAATTTTTTATTGAAACATTATTATGATTTGGGATTTGTAATAAGTGGTATGTTGCAAAAGAATAATATAAATAAGTTATAAAACAGCAGTGCAAAAATATGGAATATATAGAAAAATACAAAACATCATTATGCTGTGTAATTACGATGGATAAAAGGTAAAAGGAGTAGCAAAACTTTAGGATATACAAGATTATTCATAATTCACAATCTAAAATATTATGCACATTGAAACATTGAGAATCGAGAGTGATATGGGATGCGCGATGTGTGACTTGTGACACACTGCAATATAAAATATAAAGTATAATGCAGATTTTATCTATCTGTGTCCTGTGTGTTTCATTTCGGCAAATTGGCAATCTTTCCAACTTCTAATCTATGTAATTTTCACAGCCCTTATAATTTACAATTATTTATAATGTTGTCTTATTTTTATCCTTGCCGTGTGAAAATGTCAAATTGAAAACAAAACTTAAATAATAATCACTTGTTTCAACTTCCCTTTCCTTGACAGATTGTCATATTGTATAAGAGAAACCTTTGAGTTTTTTATTTGACTCCCTTCACGCACACATAACGGCTAACAACTGACAACTTGCAACTTGTTACCTATTATTATTACCAAGTGACAAGTCAAGAGTCAAGTCATAGCGTACTTTTAGAAATTTAATTAGCCTCAGTCACTCCAATCTGCAATGCACAATGCAATGCTCTGTGCAAAGTGCACAGTGTGTGAAGTTAAATTTTTCAATTTCGTTGACCCTTTATGAATATAGAATAATTGAACAAGGATTTTGACACATATTACTTTCTTAACATTTAACATAGTGACAGCGTTTTTAGCACAATCACAATTCACAATATTCACCATCCTTTTAACCAACAAAATATGCTGTTTCATAATTCATAATGTACTTAGTGTACGCAGCTACTGAAGTCTAAAGTAAAAGACGGAATACAGAATACGCACCGTGTCTAGCTGAACGGTAAACGGCGATGAAGGGAAGTAAAATCACTACTTGTGCGTGTGTCCACAACCCACAATGTAGGGTTAACCGGGGGATCTGTGATATGGGGGCATCTGTGATAATCACAAATTTAACCCCTTTAAAACATTTTTTTGCATAAAGTGGCAATTGAACATTGAAGTACTGCTCTTCAACTCTACTGTGACCAAATTTCGAGTTCCTACGTTAAATAGTAAGGTCACAGGAGAGGTCGAAAGTCAGTCACTCAAATAAGATGAAATTCAGCTCGCGGTCCACTTTCTTCAACTTCCCATAAAAACACTAAACCTTAACCAATTTAAGTCGGGTTTGATTTAAATGATGAGTAGGAGTCACTACCATCAAATGTAGATGGAAAGTGGAATTTAAAATCCCGTCAGTTGACTGTAATTAACATTATCACAGTTACCCCGCGTTTTTTACACCCTGGGGTATCTGTGACAACGTTAATTACAATTAAGTATTGGTCAATTAAAATAAATAAAGCATCAGAGAATATTCTCCTGAACTTCTAGATAATGTTTGAGCCCAGAAACACTTCAATGCGTTAAGTTTCACGAGTTTTATTAACAGTTTAAGTTAAACTACGATTCAACTGCGAGATAATTGTGATGGTCTTAATTATGACTAATATAAATTATTTTGAAGTTGAAAAAGGCCAAAAATACTGTCAATTAGTCCCTTTGTGCATGTTTTTATGAAAAATGTAGTCAAAAAATCATGTTTAGCTACTTTAATTATAGTTTTTAATTAGTGCATAAGATCCCTACCAATAAAATTGTTATTAAAGTTAATTACGATTAAG
>JAQGBH010001542.1:0-31561 GCA_034698265.1 Sminthurinus aureus | reverse complement strand
CATTGATATATCTGTTTATTGCATATTTCCAAGACAACAACTCAGAAGTCTGCTTCTTCGGATTTCTCTGCCATATATGTGTATGACTTTATGTGTCAAAAAACCTTAGAAAACACCAGTTTTTGTCCCCTTTTATAGAAAACCAAGAAGATTTTTTTTTTTTTGGAATTTTTTCCTTTTGCATAGTTAGTAAGTGGGCAACGGAGCCTTCGTTAGGATACAAATAAAAATTCGACCCCTGCCCCTTTTCTCCCTATACCAGCATCATGCCTGATTTTTGACTTTTCTCTCATTCAAAATACATCGTGAACTTTTGGTGACCTTGGTCGACCTCTAAACCTAAAGCATATATGGATTCACATTTTCAGAAGTTGGATTTTACACCAAAAGGAACGATATGAAGCGGTGAGACTTTAACTTCTTGTATAAAGTCATGGTATTTTGGTTCTCTATAATGTACATGGACTATATGTAAACACATACAGACAGCATGTATATGTCATGTCATGTGTATATCAAAATGATTGTCTGGACTTGCCTGTTTGTGTGTCTGGGGTGTTTTCAAGTCAATGCATACTTTTTGTGACCTCGAGAGGTCAAACTGTAACCTCGGGTAAAATGTCTTCTGGAAGTCACAAAAAAGTACATGCATTGGCCTAAAACCAACATACATGTAAACAAGTGAGTCCAGGCAATCATTTTGATGCTCCCTATAATATGTGTAATATGTAAAAACAGAGTTGATTTAGATCTTTGACGAAAATGGATTTCGGTGGTTTTACAAAAATCCGCCTGGAAGGCGTATTTTTCAAAATAAGTCAAAATAAAATGACCTACCTTTATTTTGTGATAAATACATGTTGAATTCCGTTGACAAACCTGAGAAAAGTTGAAAACTGTGGAAATGATGGAGGGCTGAAACTGCTCGTTAAAACGAGCACTTTTTCAATCTTTGAGCTTTTGTATTGGAGGAACCTTCAAGATACATTGACATGAGACAAATTTACTCACGGTCAAGTCTCGTACCATGTGTCCAATCCTCAAAAATGTTGTTCATGTTTTATTTTTTCGATATAATCGCTTATCTATATACGGCTGTAAGAAGTTTGGATACTCAGTGCTAAAACACGAGACATCCATCCATACACACAGGTCTTTGAAAAATTTGTGTGCAAGTACACATTTAAACTGTCTTTGAAATAATATATTATAGTATTTTATGTCAAAAAGTCAACAAAATGAGTGTTAAATTTGAGTTACAAAAAGAAATTTTTCAAGCTTCAAAAGAAAGATTACATGGTGTCATTACGGTAACTACATTAAAAAATAAAAAGAAAACACCTAGTTATTTATGTATTACGGGAAGTATCGAGAGACCAATTAGATTTACAATATATTTGGTAAGTACATTATTATTATTATTATTATTATATTTTTGTATGTTATACAATATAAAATATATATACATATATATATCATAAAATCACATATGTATGTAAAACATCATTAAAATTGTTTGTTGTGTAATATAGTAATATATATATATATATACAAAGTGTGTGTACTTGTGTATATTTCTAGGTTAAAAAAACTGAAAAAGGTTTCAAAAGAAAACAAGAATGGACATTGTCAAGTTTAAAAGAAGTCAATTATAAAGCAAAAGTATGTTTTTATAAATACTGACTTACCGGTGTTATTTAGATTATAATTTATATTGTATCATAGACCCAAATATAAATTTTATATGTCAAATGACAAATGACAAAAACAACAACATATTATTATTTAGAGGGGCGTTAAAAAAATATGTCTACATTATATATATTATATATATGCAACATTTAGATAACGCAGTTCCTTAATATTAAATATTAAATTGTGTTATGATGTGTCATACAATAAAATGTGTACACATGCTTAATTTGTTTGTATATATGGATATTTTATAGGATAATACAGAATTTGAGCTACAACTTGAAAAATCTTATCAATGGGTGGCTGGAACGTTAGAAGAAAAGAAGGAATTCTTTTCTTTATTACATCAAGTAACAAACAAACAGAATATAATACAACATATAAAATAATAAAATCTCAATTTGGCACACACATTATGTATATTATTGCACATACATGATTCATGTATTTTATAATCTTTTGTGTGAAATGGGTTTGTATGTATAGGATTTTAAACACATGTATTTATTTATTTATAGATATGCTCCAGACTTCACCGGAGTCCAAAATTTGTCAATTATACAGCGGATGAAAATGATGAATCAACTCGTGCTATTGCTATTGTTTCTGTACCCAAAGATGGACAAATTATTGAAAGTGATGAAGAAGATTTTGGACTCACAGAACGAGAAGAAATTGATTTGGAAAAAGTTCTTGGTAGAGCAGAAAATGCGATTGTTAATGCTGAAGCATTTATGCAACAATTAGCAAATGAATTATCCATTTTAGATGGTGTAAGTATATATTCTTGTTATAAATATATAAGCATAATACAATGGTTCATTGTACATAATACGCGAAACAGAATTTTCAAGTATACATAATATTATACTGTATACATAATATATAAAGTACATGTGCAAAATATGGAGTGTACAATCTATATACATGCATGTATAGTGATTATTCATAATCATAATAGCTTACAATATAATGTCATAATAATATATTATATGCCTAAAATATATATATATATCTTATGTACAGGAAAACATTCATAGTATTATGGAATCAGAAACACAAGTTAATGCTCTAATGGACTCTATTGACTTATCAATTGGAGCTTTAGAAGAAATTGAAACAGAACTAAATGATTATGAAGATGCTGTAATTCAAGTAAAAACTGCTGTTGAAAAAATTGAAGAAGAAAATTCACAAATGGGAACTGCTGCTAAAAATAATCAACTTTTGTTAACTGAATTAACCAATTTAATTGAAACTCTTGATTTCCCTGCTGGATCTTCGATATTAAATGCTGATTTAAATACACCACAAGGTATTCAAAAAGTAACACAAGACGTTTTTGCATTAAAGGATGCTCTTACTCTAGAGGTTAGACTTTATTCTCTTTTTTTTTATTTCTTAGTACTTTTCTATGCATATTTTAAATTTTATTCTAATAAGATATAAATATACTATATAGTATGTCATATTGATAGTATATAATAATTAATACTCAAGTTTAAAAATTACAATACTATATCCATTCCTCGAAAGTAAAATAATTTAATATTAAAATATTGTTTCGTTTTCACACATGTATAGGACAATATTCATCCAGCTCTACTTCGAATGCAAGCAGTCATAGATCAAAAAAGACGTTTGGAAAAATATAAAAATAAATTTGCAGCAAATTTAACATCACATTTACATAAACTATTTATTCATTATGGTAACTATTCTTCAATTGATTGTATGTCATCCATTCAAGCATTTCGTCTTCCACCTCTATTATCCATGCATAAAGAATTATTTCCATATACTCAGTTAACAAGTTGGTTAAAATTCATGGATAACGATGCTTTTAATAATCTAATCAAAACTTATACAACTTCAATACAAAAAATCTATGAAAAACATGTTAAAGCTTTATTTGAAGAGGCAAGAAATCGGATTTCTGGCGGTACTGCATCAAAATGTAAGTGTTAAATAAAATTGATTATATAAATTATAATCATTATGCTGAAATAGAAATATAATTCGTAATATAAAATATATAAAATATATAAATATATATATACTATAAATATTAATAAGAAAAGTTATAAAAACAAACATATTGAACCATAAAATATGTTGTATATATTATTATACATTATACATAATACAGGGGGATTCAAGCTCAAGTTATGTATGTATAACTTATGTATTATATTATATATTATATTATAATATAATATATATTTAATCTGTTTTTCTAGTAACTGCCTCAACTGGAGATTTAAAAGTAAGAGGACGTTATTTTGGTAAAACTCGAATTTTAGCAAATCGTGAAGGTGGTGATACCGAAAGTCAAGGTTCTGGAGAGGGGTACGTCTCACATTATACATACATGTGCTATTTGTACAAAACTAATATCTTATTGCAAAAAAATCTGTTTATATTGTGTATATATCCATATGGGTAACGTGTTGATTGTTTTGTGTTTTACATTTTCATCATTACATGTAGATCCGTTGACTCAAATGAACGACAACATTTTTATGATGTGTTGGAACAGTTATTAGAAGGTTTAGAACCAGCTGTAAATTCAGAAGAGAATTTTATTGTCAAGTTTTTTCACATTAGTGATTCCGCTTCAACTCCAACTTCGCCATCTAAACGTATTGCTTATATAAAGTATTATATTATTTTAGAATAGTTTTGAAGTATAATGATAAATAAATGAAACATTTATTTAAGTATTTTTGTAAACATCATATTAGAGTTTAAATTGACATGACAAATTTCAGCAAGTAGTAAAATAAACTATATTATATTCTTTCTTTTGATATAGAAAATTTTGGGGAAATTCGTAAATTGATGACAGCTCTTTTTGGTTCGATCGAGTCTGAACTTTCGTCCTTTCTTACACAATACGAAAAATTAGAATCTAGGTAATGTCTATGGTCACTATAATATATATTATCATTATGTGTGTACACACACATTTCGTATCATGTTTTTATTCTGATACAATTATGTTTAAATGTACTAACAATAATTAAAAGTAGATATTGTACTTATCTTGTTACCTGTCAAATATATATAAAACATTACATGGGGGTTTATTTTATTTTTTTCATAAATTTGCAGTTTTTGTATGGGTGCAATGGTCCGTTTAGGAAACCACGCTTTAAAACTTGAAAATACTTCTACTTATATTGGAATGGTCTTTGGTACAGTATTGGTACAGGAAAAACGCAGCTTTGATCGTCTCATGAATTCATATGTACAATTTATTATTGATAATCGTTTACCACGTAAAGCCAAAGCAGGAATTTTAGCATTTGTAACAGATTTTGAGGTAAGATATTTATTTATTTTTTATTCTTAATAATGAAATTCCTAATATTAAGTAATTAATTTTCTTTTTTATTCTTGTTTTCTATTGTTCTGTGTTAAGTAATTTCTATATATATTAATATACTTAAAATATTAAATAGGATTTTGCATTAATGGCTGAAACAATATTTGGTGGATCAGCTAGAAGAAGTGACCTTGAAAAAGGATATGGTAAAATGTTAGGAGCAATGTTTGAAGCAATAAATAGACTTTCAACAGAAGGAGGGAAAACACCTGGGGAAGTTATTAGAATGGAAAATTTTCATAGACTACATGCTATTCTATCAAAATTAAAAGTAGCTGCTCTAGAACCACAGAAACGGGATGCCAAAATAAAATATAATGAAGCCTTAAATGCTTATGTTACTAAATATTTTGGACGACCACTAGTAAAATTAAATGTAAGTTTCAAAGTAAATATATAATATATTTATATGTTTTTTTGGGAGAATACGTAATACATATTATGTATATATTACAGTACAATTTTTCTTATGTTTTTTGGCCAACTTAAATGACATTCCCACGTATGTTTCTATTTTAGTTATTTTATTAACTTTTTTTTTCTTTTCTTTACCAATATGATGATAGGAATTCTTTGAAGGTGTACAAGCCCGTGTAAGTCAAGGAGTTAAAGAATCAGAAATTGGCTATCAAATGGCTTTTAGTCGAACTGAACTTAAAAGAGTTATAAAGGAATATCCAGCTAAAGAAGTTAAAAAGGGATTGGATGCTCTGTATAAAAAAGTTGATAAGCATTTGTCTGATGAAGAAAATCTTTTACAAGTAAGTTGAAACATACTTTTTCCTCAAAAATAAGTAAATAATATTTTTCAAGGTATGCTGTTTTGAACGTTTTCTTTATAAAATCTTTGATTTCGTCTGGTTATTACCATTTTTGTTTAGGTTGTATGGAGAGCCATGCAGGAAGAATTTATTGTACAGTACAAATCTATTGAAAGTTTAATTGGACGTTGCTATCCTGGAGCTAAAATTACATTAGAATTTACTATTGATGATATTCTCTTATTCTTTTCTGAGATTGCTCAGTCCCACTAATACTATATTTGCATGCCTTTGTATTATATTTCGTAGATTTTTTTTTTGAAAAAAATGTATGATTCCAAAAGGCTTGCAGTATATGTTTCTTCAAAACGAATTGCAAAGATATATTCAGTATTTGAAATCAAGAATATATATGTCATGTAGCAATTTTTATTCGTCCAACACGGAATTATCAATATATGTGTAGTCTTTTTCATAATTACTGCATGATTTTGTAGTGTTGTCTTATGCGGATATCGACGGTACGCATATATCATGCATGCAATTTTGTTTGTGGTGTAAACCAAGGCCTTTTACAATCTCTAATAAGGTCCGTGCATGGGCAACCCATTAGATAATACATTAGTCCATGACCAAATGAACGGACCTTATTAGAGATTCTAAAAGGCCTTGGTGTAAACTAAACTATACGCATCCAATTTATAACTTTTTAATACTAGTAATGGAACAGAAAAGTTTATGAGAGACTCAAAAGTGTTAAAGCTTGTCCAAAGGCCTTATTAGGAATTGCCTTACCATACTACTATAATATAAAATATGTATACTGAAATAATTGTCATAATTATTCGTATTGTTATATTGTTCATATTTGTAACTTATAAATTATACATATTATATAAACATTAAGCTACCTGAGCAAGAGTAAGTTTTCATTAAGTTTTATAATATTTAATCTATTTAAGTTTTGAGTCTTATATATGATGTGTAGAGATCTTTATATATATATTGACACAAAATGTACCTCTGTATTGTGTTTAAACTATTTATTTATGTTGTAACATATATCATTTTTAACAGTTTTAGTTTTGTTTTAACGTGCATAAAATCTATATATACCATGTTAATACCATATATGTTTTATACTATATTGTTCTATATGTGAGAAACCTGATCAATCAAAAACCAAGATTTACAAATGACAGCTTCATTAATACAGTATATTATAGAGTATAAACAAAGAATCGCATAATATAAAAAGCCAAAATAGAAACAAATGTAATAAAATGCGAACAAAATAAAATAATAGTCATTCAGTAAATTTACTCTGAGGCTATATTGTGTATCTCAAAGTTCACACAAATAAAGCACGTTTTTCTTGTTCATTCATAATATTATTTTAAATTTTTATTTACTCACAAAAATAACTCTTGAAAAACATGACTGAGTATGCCCGTTTTTCATGTATACTTTTTGGAAATCAGTTGTAATAAGTTAATTATTGTGCAATAAAAACAATGAGTATAAATATCAATTATACATATTTAATATAGCAAATCATAACATCGTTAACATTGTATTAGCCATTAGCCATACGTTTGGATTTTAGACGTGTGCGTATACATAAAGTAAACATTTGAATTCAATATATCATACACAGTACATTTAATATATTATATATATATCGCAAGTAATCCTGTTTGGTCAATTTAATTTATTTAGTCACATTCGTAATACGTACTGCTTATAAGAATTAGAGGGTATCTTTCAAGCATTTAGTATACATTTTATTATGTATATTATGATTTCAATAAGGCATAAAAATCTTTATTCATAGAACCTATAATATGCATGTGCATCATAAGTTATACATATTCATAATAGTATAGTTTATAACACGATTTGGATTCATACAGAGATTCTGTACTCTTTTTATTTTATAAATATATATCTTATTGGATAAAATACTGCCTATTTGTACTAACACTGGAACCCACTCCAGTAACATGTGCAATTTTAAATGCGAGCTCAATCATATCCATTTGTTCACTGTTATCCTGCAGACAAATATAAATTTCACGATTTCCTTCGTATAGTCTTCCAATTACCCAATACATAATTTTTTTCAGTTTCTTTTTCTTTTTATTTGACATATCTTGAATCTGACACTCAAAAAGACTTCCATGCTCTGAGATAGGCGTCAAAGCTTTACTAACCCATTTCCAGTCATTTATCCTATTGCTCAGCTTTTTCTACAAAAAAAAATAAAAATGTGCATATTACATCCGTGTATCATTAATATATATATATATATATACATGCACGACTTTATGGTACTAATACATTTTGTAAATGGTTAATGTAATAAGTAATAATACATTATATGTTATATGCAATATGTAATGTGTATCATACCAAATTTGCAAGGAAATAGTAAATATTTTGAATAAAAACATTTTACTTACTCTTGAATTTGCAGCTTGATGAAGAATTTCATGGGATAAGATGGCTTGATGTCTAAAATTCTTCAAAATTTCCGAAAAACTGTCTTGCGACCTTTCACCAGTTGTTAATACAATACCTCGTCCGTATTCCATTTGTATAAAGTCGTAAATGAAATTTCCTCTGCAGATGCTATAAATCAAAAACAAAATATTTGTAAACATATTTATGTATCAGTACAAAAGGATTGAAAGCAAAAACTTGCTTTATTACAACTTTCTTCAAAAATACCCGTTTGCTAGTCATATTCCTGTGTCCTGAATGTATACCTCCTTGGACATATATATGTACACATCACACCATGTTTCTGTGCCTTTATGCACATGGAAAAAAATCCAAAACTCCATATCCTTTATGAATCTGAGTACTTATCCAGAACAAGGGGGTAAACTTCTATTTATATTGTACAAAATACTGTTTGTACTACAACAGTATCCTTTTGTGTATCATAGATTATTCTGGGTACAGAAATGGAAGCAAAGAAGGCAAGTAGTAGTAGTATTCAAATACAGACACCTAACAGCTTATGTGGTGCATGTATGACTAAAATCTCATATTGTGTACATTTACTCGCCAAAATTTCTCTGTTTCCTGTCTCTTGAGCCCATAGAGAATACATCAAGAAGATCTGCCAACAGTCCGTAGAGGTCTTTCGCTCCTACATTTCCTTGCTATAGAATAAGAGAAAGGTTGACAAAGGGAAAAAATATGTATATGACATCTACATATTTGTGACAGACAGCAGACAAAGAGAGAAAGGAAGGAAAGCAAAAGAGAAAGGGAGAAAAAGGAACGACTGCAAAATCTGTACAAACTGCTATACAAAGACAGATATTCCAAGATTTTCCATTTATACCATCTCCTTTTACACTACACTAGATACTTCAACTTACGCTGATATCTATCTTAAGTAAGGATATTATTTAAAATGAAAACCCTTGAACAAAGGACGTAAGTGTACAAAGAGAATAAAGAAAACGAAGAACTCTCTTGAACTTGCATCTTGTTTTTTCAACTCTTTAGAGATTCCTCCTCTCATCACAACATGTTTACTTCTTGATTTCATATACTTTTTCTTTAGACTGAAAAGATTTGAAAAGGTCTTTGACTCTTGTTTACGTCCTTAAAGCGTCTCTAAACATTTTAAACATTTCTAAACATTTCTTGAGAAGCAGGGAGACAATATGAAAAGTTAGTCCAACATGAATTAAAATCCGGGTATCTATGTACAGTGTTTGAAATGTTTTGTACAGATTGTGATAACCATAATATATATATAGCTCTACATATCACTAGATATGATTGAAATGTAGGTTAGAATAGATGTTTAGTCACATGATTTTGAATTTATCTCGTATACTGTAAATATAATTGTGATTTTACACTAACCTTATTTGAAAATAAATCAATACATTGACACCTACACGTTAAGAACCTCAACTTGAACTTCATAATAGTAACACTTAAAAACACTATACGAACGAGTTCGAAAAACGTTTGAAATTTTTTGTTATTCAAGGCTCCTTTGACAGACTCAATCTTCAATCCATGTATGCTGATTCCGAGACAAGATTTTGAATGATTGATAAAGCTATTTATGATACACCCCGTTCAACTCGCTATTTCTCTATGTTACCTGTTTTCTCGTCAAAAAGTAAACAACATGATAAAGAACGATCAGTTTCGGAGACGATTAAGTAAATAGTTCAACGCACAAGTCATCATACATATATATGTGATGTATCAACTGTGTTCTAATGTAATACAAAGCTTTTAAATTGCTCATCATTTTATAACTAAAGAACCACAAAAAATTAATACAATAAAATTTATCAAGCTCGTCTACAAAACGAAATTGTGGTTTTTATATTTCTTTGCTTTCTTGCGCTTGAAATAATATTGTTATTTGTTTTTTCCTACTAAATACGAATATGCTATAAAATATAAAATATACTGTGACTTTCATCTGAGATAACATACTTGTATATGCTCTTGAAAGACACAGGACCTGAAGTAGAGTACTTAATAATATTCAATGAACAAAATTTAGTACAGAGAGCACAAATCTCTGTGAATTTTCAAGGACGCATTTACGAATGTATGCAAATAATATGAGTATAGCTGTTTTTATATATATTCTAAAAATTCTCACCTTCTTCAAAGTTATATATACAGCTCAATATTGACATTTTTGCATGCTTAAGTAATCTTGAATGTCTTAGTGTTGCTAGTTAAGTAAACAAAATAATACTTCAAACTTACCTCACAGTTGTAAGCCCTTCAGTTGGACCACCTGGAACAAAATTTCTATCCGAAATGGAGGCCGTATCACTCACTCGATCGCCATTCTGGAAAGTTAAAAAGCAAATGAATTTTTTTACACTAATATCCTTAAACCTTGTACTTCATCTAAGGCTGGTATAGAAATATAAATTATCAACGTCACGCTGTACAAAATTAACCACCGCCATCATATAAAGTTTTAGTAGTGGACATCATAGAATTCTCATGAAAAACAAAAGATATACTTGAGAGAATACTATTTCCAAGAAGTAAAAGTAAACTGGCATAGATCACAATAATTATTATTACATGTAAATTTATAATTCCAGGTCTGTTCACAAAATTAGAGCAAATTACATAATACGGGCACAGTTTGTAGTTTTTATGGTAGCTAATTCATCAGCATTTAGCAATAATTCCACCTCAGTACTGTACGTATGTCTGTGTACTGCATTACCAAAATATTACTTTGACCTGAAATCGTAATACAATTAAACTCTGTCTAAGCACAGGTATGTAATAATCGTAGTAAATTATAAATACGTAGGCCAAGAAATGAGGATTTTTCATTCTTGACATAGTGATTAGAAAGGAGAAAATGACTAAAAAGTACCACTACGCCGTGTACATATCAATGCAAAGTAAAATATATTCAACGAAAAATCATCCAATTTTGACTTTGAAGATATACGACGTACTTGAAGCATAAGTAAGATGTAGCTATTCTTTCTGTCTTTGTAGGGTTTATTCAACGTGGATATACATAGGTGTGTATAAAGGAGAACCAAGCCTAATACTAGTTCAATTTCAAACTCTGTAATGCAATATTCTTGTGAATCCGTGTAAGACTCTATGCATGTCCCAAGAAAGTCTTGCACTGTCTGTACAAAACACTAGGGAATTCTCATTTTAATACATAGAATGTCTTGCCAAAGATAGGAGATGAAAGGAGGTATGAAAAGGAGAAATTGAAGAAATAGCGAAAGTCGTTTCCTGAGCATAAACCATAGTAAGCAATGAATATGTAAATGAATTGGACTTGAAATTCTCATTACAACTGCTGCAATATTATTTGAGGTTATCATTGCTACTACGTGCCTTTCTCGTCATCGAAGTAATTAAGAGAATCAAAAGAGAATGTTGATGTACTGGCGCCACACTAAAACATTCTTCTAAAAAACTACCAATGCAATGTATTATTTCCTCTACCATGGCTATGCCATGGTACGACATGGCAGTAAATCCTTACATGGTGAATGCGTCCATCTACTAAAAACTAAATACTAACATTCCAAAACTATTTTATACATAATACACTAAATGCACCTATAAAATATTATGACTGGAGTAAAGAATTTTAGATTGAGAATAACGACCAACTAACAACATGACAACGACGAACAAGCACTGAATAATTTTATGGAAATAACTCGTTGTTTCGAAAACTGTGTTTGGCTATTGTGTATTCTATGAATTTTGCATGTACTGTAATGCAACATGTAATTTTAAATGAACAAATCGACTTTTCTCTTCAAGAATTCTATATTCCACAATAATAATTACTGTTTCAGAAAGTCATCATTATTTTATGATCACATTACAGAAGTGAAAAGACATGAAAAGTTGAGTTTAATTGTTATTTAAGGGAACAACAATCAAAATTTTAAGAGCACTACACACAGTCGACAGTATATGTACAATATAAAATAGTATCCGATTAAAAAGTAAAAAGGAATTGAAATTAAATTCCATTGCCTTGTAAAATATAAAACATCACATCCCTAAACTGCATAAACATGTGGTATTATAATATAAAGTGATCATACAATATCCAAGTATTGAATGCATGATGCACGATACACTTAAAAAATTTATATAAAAATTACCATTTTAAAAGAACTGCCATCACTTCCTGTACATACTCCATCTTCTTCATCCTGCCCTTCTCCACGCCTCCCTTCATCTTCTAGTAAGTGACTAGCGTCAAATTCATCTATAAGACTTTTAATACTGTTTGCACTTTGACGAATCGGATTGGATGAGATTATAAATGAAGATTTTGATAAATTGGGTGAAGACTGACTTTCACTATTTCTTGATAAACTCCCACTTGCTCTCTTTTCATTCTTGGTAGTTGACGTCTCTGTGTATTAAATAATCACAAACAAATTTCAATTTTTTAGTACATCAATAGCAAAAAGCCTTATAATTCTGAGTTCTAAGTATTATATAATAAAAACATCTCATTACGGCAATTTCAGCATAAAATGCACTGTAGCATGATGCTCCCATTTCAACTTCTCTTTGCACTTAAAAGCACAAAGCGGCAACTACATAATATATTCTATAGCATATAGCCTATGGTGGCTGTGGTGCATAGTTAGTCAATATTAATCAAAGTTATACTACTCAGTCATAATTTATTTATGCATAATATAGTTTGAACCGTACTTAAGGCTGGTGAATCCGGATGACTTTGATTTGGTTGATCTGTATGAGGAGAAATTTCCATAGGAGAAATGACGGACACTCTATCCGGTACTCGATGAATATCAACATGAAAGTAATGAGAAGCACCGGAACGGAGTAACTGAATTAAGGATTGCACGCCTCTTCGTATCCAAAGTGTATGAGGTTCGGAGCTAAGAAAACAAAGTCAGAAAATAAATCATAAAAAATACCACAACCATAACAAAATCTACAGCATAGTGTATTATACTTCAAACAATTGAATGAGGATTCAACATTTTTTATTTCTATTTATTTTTGTTCCAAACTTTTATTTGATTTGATTACAAAATAACAAAGTAATCATTGATCATACAAGCAGATAACGTAAACAGTGAACGATGAAGTTATATTATCATATAAAAGTGTAAAGTAGTCAGTAGTAATAAGAAAACTTACGTGGGTTTTAGCCGATGTATAGGTTCCAGAATAAATCCCAGGAGAAAGTAGTCCTAAAAAAATATAGTAACGAAAACAAAATGTGATGAAAACCTGAGACATTGGAAAAGACATGTAATTTTCCAAATTTTTGGTCATTTGAACAAACAACAAACAATGAGGGTAAACAATGAAGACAAGACACATACAATTCGAATTGCACACGATGTACGATATTATGTAGCCCTTTTTTTGGTTAACTGTACCATGGAAAAACGTATAACACTGAGCACTGACAGCGTACAACTTCTGCCATTCCTCCCTCACTATTTGTCCCGAAGGCATCGAAACTAGTTTATTCCTCTTCTTTGTATACTTTTCTCCCGTATTTCTTGGATATATGACGCAACGAACTGAAGACATAAAGCTATTTTTCTTTTACTCTGTCTTTTTCTCGATCCTGTTCGGTTCCCTAAACTTGAATTGCTCCTAACCTATTTCCAGTCATCCATTTTCTCCTTCCAAATGCTAAATCTATGGAAGACTAAAGAAATATAATATGCCGTAACACTACTACAATTTTCAGGATTCGTTCTCTCTTACAATATCATATAGATTTTACACTGTAGATATTTCAATTGTTATTTCATTCCGTGGATACCAACGCCTGTGTGTGGAAATGCACGAAAACATTTCAAAATTGATATTAAAACAATCAATTGTACAGTCGTTCTTGTGACTTCCTTTTTCTCGGCTTGAATGCATCTAAATTTCATTCATGTTTGCTTCAAATTATTATGAATCGTGCAGAAAGACGGTGCAAGGTTTTTTTAAAAAAAAAAAGATAGAAAGTATCTAAAATCTGAACACTAAAAATAGCACCTCATAACTAAAGATACCAAACTTTCCCGTTTACCAGTTTTAAACTAATACTTTTTCTGATTGTAGCTTAAACAGGTTTTAATGCATGATTTTAAATTACACTTGAATTTTAATCAACTACAACTAAAAAGTCGGTAATATTGTACATAATAAAGTTAATATTATTATTCAGGATGTGTTCATAGAGACGAAGAGACTAATCCAGCACAAGACCAGAACCAAATATTACGGGGTAAAGAGGAACAGGAAACCGTAAATGGAGATTATCCAGACGCCCATCGCATAATTCACGAAATGATATCCAATAAATTCTGTAAATGTCATCAATATGAATTAATAACCCATAGGTATAAAGTTAGTATAAAGTATGGAATTACACACGATCAGAGCAGTAGACCAAAAAGTCAGAAATCAGAAAATATATCGAGTTTGACACATTATTTAAGAAAATTTGAGATCACGTGTCCAGAGGATCGTTATTTATATTTTCTCTGCTTAAAAGTATGATATTTCGGTATTAATATACGGATAATAAATAAAAATTAAAGATGCATGCGGCATGGGAACGTGTAATGTGCAATGATAAGTACACGTACTTACAATGTTAGTAGTTAGTAGTACTGCACATCAATTACTATTGAAACCTTTTGAACGTCCTGTGTCAAATTCCGGTTTCCTTTTCATTCAAATGTTGCTGGTGTATACTTTTTGGCCATAAAATCCCTACTCTTTCATTCTTTCATCCAAAAACACGGTCCCATGATTAATTATTTCATGTAGTATGTAGTATGCATCCTTCCGAAAAGTGGTGGATTTCAATCCCTAGGGTTTTAAAATTGCAACTACGCAGGAAAAATTTCTTTTATTCCACTCTAATTTTGTTTCTTGGTTTTTTATATTTTTCAAAAAGTTCCTCCAATTAATCCAATTATTTGGGTTATTCCCACGGCTAATTTAATCAAAATCCCATTTGTACAAGGGCAAATTGAGGAGTATTGGAAAAAGAATGGCTGAATACGAAGGCCAAGTCCAGTTAAGCGGAAGATCTTACATTAATTTGGAACTCTTTCTAAGTCAAAGTCTGAGTCTGAGTCTGAGTAGGAGAACCGACTGATTACAACCGAATGAGATGAATACAAAAAAAGGAAAAAAAATCCAAGGAAAGTCGAGGTGGACGAACTGGAAGAAAGTATAATAAAGAGTAAAAACATACCTCCGTTCACTGCTGAGCACTGAACACATTAGCAAGAAAGGGAAGGACGGGTATAATTCGGTGTATTATGCAGAGGAACGATGCACACACAATGAACAATGAAAGAAACGGAGAAGAAAAAAGAAAAAGAAATAGGGAGGAGGAGAGGGCCGATGTACGAATAGAATTTAAATTTATGAATCCAAAGATTCTTATTGGGTGGAGAATGGAGGAGAAACAGGCAGATCATTAAGAACACTAAAAAACAGTTCATGGGAAAAGAAGAAGAAGAAGAAGAATGGTGGTGGTTGAGTTTCCTCAAGAGTTTTCTACAAAGAAGCAACCGACTTTCTCTTTTTCTCCTTTCCAGTTTCCAGTACGTGCATCACCAAACACTCCCCCTTTCTATCTTATTTCATCTTAAACTCAATCCCTTGGCTCTAGATTCTATATTATATATTACACAACCTACCCATACTCATTCCGCCAAAGGTATGTATAGACATATATCTATGTAAAACCTGACTACAAACACAAAGCAAGGAGAAAGTATAATACCCAAGGAGAAAACCACAAACTCAATTCTTTCGTTTTTCATACTTTTCTACATTGTTCCCTCTTATGAGATCTCCTACGACCTACTCGTAGATCCACAGACACCGAACACTGGTAATGTAATGATAGTGGTTGTAGTGTGTAGTGCTGTAAAATACAGTAGTACAGTAAAAACTAAAACCGATTGTCGAGAGCCGGAGCTGGAACGAGAGCTAGAGTGAATGCTTCGAGTTCAATGGGGTGGAAAGTAAAAAGGTCTCGACGGTTTCAACCTCTCATCTCATTTTTCTTCCATTGGCATCGGTAGGAAAAAAGTGTCAGGAAGGATGTTTTACTACTTTGTGACTATTTTACATGACAATTTAGATAGATAGATAGATACACAGATAGAGCCAGGCAGCCATATAATCTTGCTCTTTACATTTTGTAAGCAGTAACTTGCTCCATTTTCCAAAGGAGAACAAAGAACAAATGGACGTCATATCTGCGTCCAAACACGGAATAACTAGGATCCCAAGGACGCACATGATACATTTGCATGCTAGATACATTATGCATAAAAATCTATATTTTACAATACTACCAAGATTACAAATAACGTTATCAAGCACAATGAAGCCCAATGACTTTTCTCTGAGGATTTAAAATTCATACAAGTATGATGTATTTCATATTTTCAATCTAACAGTTTTGACACAAGTCTGGAAATAAATTGAAAAAAAACGGAACCGTGTAATAGAGAATATGTCTACAGCATAATGTACAGTATCTTCATATCACTTGCCGTTACATATTGTATATGGAATGAAAAATGTATGAAAAGTGAATCGAAGGGTTGTTATTTTCTGCCCCTCCTTAGAAAAACCTACAATAAATATGCACATCAATAGATATGCAGTGTACACGGATGAAGTTGTAGGCGGTATCCTCTAAACTCGATTGCTTTGGCATGTAGTTTTGAGTTTTGGAGTCAGGGCACGATGTGCACCTACAAATTTTATTATGTCATCCATATATCAGTACAGACAGACAGACAGACCGACAGAGCCTTGGAATACACAATTCGCAACGGCAAGCTCCAAGCTCCATCAGTCTGAAATTTTAGTTGTGGATGACTCTGAACAAGGAGGAACAAGGACAGAAGACAGAAGTACACAACTAAAGAATAAAGAAGTAAAAACTTGGAGCAGTCTCAAACAGAACAGACAAAAACTTGGACAAAGAGACTGTAACACTTAAATCAAGTTAGACACTAGAGTGAAGACGAGGTCATATACATCCACAATCCACATGTTTAGTGTACGGTGTACATACAATGTACAAGAGGACGGATACGGAATGTACAATATGGAACAAGATGTACAATAGACAAACTACAGTAGACATTAAACTCCCAAATCAATCGATATGACTTTGACAATGCACAATTCTCAGTTTACCACACAAAGGTTTTTTCCGTCGAATCCCTAATATCCTATTTTGTTTCTCTGTTCAATCCAAATGTAACTTATTTGTATCTTCATTTCTCCATGTATCCATTTCCGTCTTGAACCGAACCTTCTTCTCAAATTCTAGATTCTGGATTCTGGATCATCTGAAGAGAGATCTGCTCTGACATACGATCCATTTTTAGGGAATCCTGATTGGTAAAATATGTTGTATATGTCGATAGTCAGTAGCCAGAATTTCTCCATGTGCAATGTGCATTGTATGATAAAAAGTCACCATCACTATGTGTGTACAATGTACAGGCGGAGATAAAGGACATTGAAGAATTCATGCATGGCATAACAGATGTACATTCGGCGAGATAGAATCGAAGGAAAATGAATGAAAATAAGTATGAAATGTAATGTAGAATGAAATAATATATTGCATCTCACCAAACCAACGAGGACAGCATAATGGCAACAAGATGAGACGCTCACTTTATCTTCCCTTCCTGTCAAATTAGATCCTTGAGAAAAGAGGAAAGCCGGCTGCCACAAAATAAGACGTTTAAGCCGAGTCCAAGTTGCTTCCTCTCCCCACTTATTCAATTCTGTCATCATCCAACTATAAAATTCGCTCTGAATATTTTTCTCCATATGAGATACCACGAGTTGTCTCTGTAAAATACATACACAAATACACCAAATTAATCATAATACAGATATTTTGATTCATATCGCGCACCGTGCACCCTATTCAGCATTCTATTTCATACCACAGACTATCATTTTAATTTTACACAGAGCAAACACTTGACTTTTACGTCAACTTCTCACAAATCAGAAAATTATTAAAATACGGATGTTGTCAAGTTCTGTTGTAGTCCTGTCAAACTTTTATTACAACCGCTTACTGTTCGTACTATGTACTACAATATTAAATAATGCAAAAAATAGAAGTCAATTGACGTTATTGTGATTGTTAACAATGTAAATAGAAAATAAAACGACAAACAAAATCATTCATTTTTTCAATAAGTGTAAAAAAATAAACCTCAATATGTTTCAATTTACAAATTTTCAAATTGCCTAAAAGAAAATATAAGTAGGATTCCAGTTTAGTAAACATGCAAAAATAATGGTTTGAACATGTATAAACAGTTATTTACAAAGGGAATTGCAAATTGAAAGCAAACATTCATTACTGTGATTAGTTATCCTTTCTGCTTTGATTATGTATTAGGTATGACTAAGCGTAAGCACCAAAATGAATCAACGATTGAAAGAGGTGAAGAAAGAAATCTAACGATGTGAAGGAATAAAATCAACAGAGAAAACAAGAAACGGAAAATTGTTATCAGTAGTCAAGCTTGTAATACATAATACACAAATGTATTTTCGAAATGCACAATGTACAACATATACAAGGTACACCAAACTGACAAAACATCGTCATTAGTTGATAAAGTAGCAGAAAGAAATATCAAGCAAATGAAGCTGATAGAAAGTCAAAGTAATCATAAAAGCTTTTCGATTCCAAATCACAAACTGTACTAGATTTGAAACGTAATATCTTCCATGTACAAATATCGCGATGTTGTACATTTTGTCACATTACTTGAATAAGTAAATTAACTAACGTGCTACGTTCTCATGTAATTCGAAGATAGATTTGTTAATAATTATTAATTTCCTAGAGTAGTATTGTTTATTTATTTATTCACGTCTGTTATAGTTTTAAAATTCATTAAGTTCACTAATACAAATATATACTTTATTAATTATGCCTGCAATCAATTTGGAGTAGTAGGGCGGCAAACAGGTATCATCGGTTTTAACACAGTTGATGCTCTTCTGTCTCAATTAATCTACCCATAACTTTCAATTCCCGTTTATTGTGCGTTGTACGACTAACTAATTTATAATTTTGGCACATGTATTCCTTACCTTGAAAAACAAAATGGATCCTACACAGTGGTAATCACAATTCGAGTCACTTGCTGCCTTTGGTAGTCGTCTCATATCCTGTATAATTCAAAGAATATATCACTTTTCAATATCAAATATCAAATATACATAATGCAAAGTAGTTAGGGACTAAAAACATCATAGAGCTTATCATCATCATGACTTCGATGGAGCGCTTCATTTATTTACACAACCATTTACTAAATACTAAATACAAAGGCAGCATAATTTGCAGCAGCAGTAAAATCAGAGTACTGAATCCGGATTTATCCTCCCATGATAATTTAATAAACAAACATTCAAGAATTCCAAGAAAAGGCTACTGGATTGAACATCAGATGAAAAGGGTGAAAAAACAAAATATCAAAATTGATACAAATAATGAGTTCATTGCCAGATTATTCTTTATACAATATTTAATGAACGATCAAAATGACAAACAAAACAGGTGAAAGACATGAAAATTATCGACGGTGCAGGCTCAAAACGATAACAGCGTCATTCGTCTTTTTAAATTAGAAAGTTTTTAAAGTAAAAAAGTCATTGATTTACAAAACGTAACATGATTATTTGTTACCAGGTTACGCAAAAAATATCAGTTTCAAATTATGACCAATCACCATACATGATTAGTGGACGTTACTATTTACTATAATTTGATATTCACCTCAAAGAAGTCACTTCCCTCCAGAGAGTATAGAACTTCTTCAATGCCCATCTATAATTTTAAAACATGTATAGCATACAAAAATTAGTGCTCATTCAGAATCATTCATACATCTTTTATTATTCAAAATTCAAAACTCAAAACACAAAGTGAAATGTGATCATGAATCATGGTTCAATAAATTGTTTGATATTGTGTATAACTAATAAATACTTACTTGAATTTTTTTTGGAATGAATCTATGTGAAGAGAGTTGGTCTGTAAGTAAAAAGTCGTCGTAAGTCATATCTATCAGTCCTGCAACTGCATTGGAGAGAAAGCGTCCCATTTCCGCATCTTTTCCAACCAAGAAAGCCCTGAAAAGAATGGATAGGAATTTGTATTTTATATATTTCAGAGAATGTATCCCTATTGTATTGAATATTGCATATTAAAGTAAAGGTTAAAACTACGTTTATGCTTTATTTTATTCTGCAAATGACGCTATTCAAGAAAACGACTGTATTTATAGATTATAGATATAATATAATTTACGCAATTTAGTTCTCCCATCATCTCAAATCTGTGAAACAGAGTAAAGCTCTCACGGACTGAAATAATGACCCTTAACACAGTACTCATAATCTATTAGATGATATATCAACCCTTAATTTACGTTCACATGTCTTTAGGAAAAAGCATCTTGACGTTATCTTGAGAGTTGAGAGAGCTCAAAATCTTTGACGATTCCTCCTTTCTTTTATACATTATACACTATAAAATGTACAGTGTACAAAGTGTCTCCTACTCACACAATGTGTCACTAACAATGATACAGAAGTAACGAGAGAGTGATGGAAGAAAAAAAAATCTAGATTATAGATTTTCATAAAAAAAACCCTTTCTAGCCCATGTATAATGTATAGTGTATAAGTATTCGGTATTCAGTATTCACATATTTCTTCTACACGTAGATTGTAGATAAATGTACAATGTCTATCACATAACACATCACATGCTTAAATATTTTGAAGTAACCAGAGGATAAATGGATTTCCCAGAAGTCAAAAACATGGAGGAAAAACGATAGGATTAAATGATAAAGTTTTTTGACGGCTTCTGATGGATGACCTAAAGGACAGGCCATCATGTCCTGTTCTATCATACATCACATGTGTTGAGTACTTTCCTTAAAGACTACTCAAACAGAGTTGGTCGCATAGCATGTAGCATGTGTAATATATAAAATGTACAATGTACATACAGTGCATACCTTACCATTGTACATCTTCTCCAACATCAAACAGATCAAGGAGCTAAGAGTGTTCGTTCTTAACATATGTATCTGTATAGATTATGCATGCAGCATGCTGTATGTTGGATGTTGTATATAATAATAATATAATATGTATCCATGTGGATTGTAAATTGGTTATGCATATATATATATATATATATATATATATATATATGTAAGAGGGAGGAGAAAGTAAGGACTCGAGCTTCATTTTCAAAATTGATATCTTTCTTTATTAAAGATTATCTTTCATTTGCCAAGTAGGAGAAAATCCTTTCAAATACATGAAAACATGCTTTATCTATAATCTAGGCATCTAACGTTTCGTTTCGTGAATTATCGTCGCTTATCCCTCAAACATTCTCCTCCGCTCCATTCTCGTTACTCCTTCCCTTCCGTTGGCTCATTTATCCTCTCATTTAGTTCTGGAGATAGATAGAAGTAATGTGCACAGTGGGACTACATTATACGATTTACGGTTACTGACTCAAATCTCATTATCTCCTCTCTTGTCACATAGCGACTAGCAGTATGTACCGCTATGCTAGACTACCAGACTATGCCCATGCAAACAGCACTACTCTACTGAATACTGAATATAGCTCCACATCTACGAATAAGAAATACGGAATACGGGTTGTGCAGAAGTATGTCCAAAACTCCCAGATACATTGTGTAAGTCATGGGTAATATGAAATGTACCATGGATTCAACTATCTACCTTCTTAGCTAAGGGTTTGGATATGTTTCTCCATTCTAGATTCTAGTTTCCAAATTCTAGACCCACACTGACTCTCCACAACATTTTCTTGCTGCTCTAGAATCCAGAATCTAGACACAAAGAGAAAGATCATGAACTTTCAGAGGTCAGTAATGGTCAAGAAGAAACCAAAGATTACGTATTGCACACTCTAAATAATAGATATAACATTACTTATATACATGTATACAGAGATGATGATTAAATTTACACATAGCCTACATGGAAATCATCTAGACCACTTTCGTTCGTTGGCAGTGTCCAATGTCAAATGACGTAAGAGAAAAGTATATTAGCTTAATGGAATACAAAATACAAGACTTCTATGGAAATGCGTCTATGATTCGCTCTTATGATGGTGTAGGCTGTAGGAATTTTACTACAAATGTCATCTCATTTTTTAGACTTTCTTGGAAAATTCCACTGCCAACACTCAATACTCAATATATAAAGGGACACATAAATTGTATTTCGAAGGAAAAAATCTTGTCCCATATTTCTAAAAAATGTCGACTTTTTGAATTTTTGTTTAAAAATGGAAGGAAATTTTCTGTATGCAACATTAAAAAAGTTGATTAAGTAAAATTTTACCTTGTTAGACTACCATATTTAAAGACTAGAGATTTCTTCAGGCGCTCGGTAAATCGAGATAAGCATGATCCAGTAACTCTGAAAAATCAATTATCAATAAAAATCAATGAAAAGTAAACACATTTAAATAAAAAAACCAACCAGAAATCAGAAATATACAAATTATAAACTTGTTTGCCTGAAAACAGGCAAACAAGTGTTTTACTTTAATACAGTCTCAACTCGAAATGACAAGCTTCATAATATTTTAACTTTAGTCTACTTTAGAAAATTCTTGTTCTATTTATTATTTATGATTTGTGACTGTCAATAAGCATAAAAATATTACGACTTACTTGAGTCCGTTCCGTGTTTCCAATTCTTCACTTGCAGCTACAAGAAGCAAACCCTCACCACTATTGTCACTCGTATACGAAATGTCTACAGTTTCACCATCAATCCTGACTCGTGATCTGTAAGGAATTAAAAATTTATACATACCATTATTATAAAGCCATTTTACACGTTATATTTAGTGTAATTTCAACATCCAGAATTAAAACATGCTCCATATTTCCATCAAATTATTTACTAGCATAGAAATTCAGCTCATGATGATTAACAAGAATGTTTCCCTCGGCCAATCTTTCAATTTTTCCATCTATAATAATTCACAGATTTCTACAGTCTTTGATAATTAATTAGTATGAGACTCTAGGCTCTAAGCTCTAGACTCTAGACTCACAAACGTCAAAAGGTAAGTACAAAGGATGTCAGTGAGAAAATGGACTGACATGCCTTTCTAAATTCCACTACCGGTAATTAATAAAGCTAGCAATGTGATTATTTTAATGCGTAATATTCCTCATCAATTATACCACAAACCACAAGTGACAAGACATTTTGAATCTTAAAGGTCTGGCACAGATGGTCGGTGATCGGTGATGCTGGTTCGGCACGTGTAGACAAAAATCTTTTACATTTATTCTAAGAAAGGAATTCTAAATTCTAAGCCTTCAATAAATATGTACATTGGTTCGACATGAGACATAAGACACAATTCACAAGTTCTTCTGTCTGTGACGGCCGCCGCCTTTTTCATACAATATAATCCAATCCAGTCTTACAGTCCTGTCCTGCTCACCATGATGATGATGAAAGTTGTGACAAGCGGACCAGTTGGCAGTAGGACAATGTGAAATGTTTTCAACTCTCAACTTTCTTTCAAGCCGTCAACCTTCTTGTCATATCTAAAGCTTTCTCGTTTTTTTCCATCGTTCTGATTTTCTAGAATCTAGAATCTAGTATCTAGAGCCTAGAATCCAGAACAATCATTTATTAACCTGACAGTTTTTCCTTTGTAGACAATCCAAACTTTTAAATCCATTGCCAAAGTCAGTCACTTGGTAAAGACTTTGTCGTATAATTTTATTATTAAACTTTATCAGCAAAATTTTGATCCTCACAAAGTGAAAAGAAAAAAATTGTCAACGTTCTTCCAAACTCCAAACGAAAATCGATGCGTGGTCTACAGTCTACAGTCTACAGTATAAAATACTGCTGGATTTTTCCATTGATGGTAAACAGCAAATCCGAACAATTCAGCCAATATAACGAGTTTTAAAGTTTTATAATATAAGAAATTTTCCGAAACCATGCTTTCAATTTCAAGGGTCAGATTATAAACATCGATTATATCACTTGCAACTACTGATGTTCAAAATCTGGAAACTGAAAACTTATAATTACATTCTTGGAAAATGTTTTTAAAATGAATTATCCATTGCTTGATATTGGGAGTTGAGAATTGGACTCGGGAGACACAGGTGGTGACGGAAGTAAATTACAAATCATTTCAAATGAGAGGATGAGAAGAAAAAGGAGGTAGAAAAGAACGCCACGAATCATTTAGCTTTACATTTCATGATTAAACAGAAAATGCTCTTTCATTTACAATATACATGTAGAAAGGGTATTGAGTTTTGAGTGTGGAAAATCCTCAAACTACAGAACTATGCACTTTCACTTTCGCTTAGGTGTAAATAATATGTATACATTTAGACCACAGAGGCGCGCAGATGATCATCCAGATCATCATCATCATCATCATGCTTCGCGTCTCTCGCTTTCTATGAGAAAATCTACGAAAGGATCTACAATCTACAACTTACGATAAATGATGATGCTGAGGAGACTTGAACAATATGCTTCAACTCACCATTCACCATAATAATAGTTAATGGATGGCCAAACCAAATGAAAAACACATACACAACTCCATATGGATTTCAAAGGCGATGAGCATGCAGCTAATGCTACAAAATCTATAGTCTAGATTCTATACTCACAATCTTGTGCATTGTACAATGTGCATACATTTATCTGCCATTATCCTTAAATCCATTGAAACAACAATGTATTTTCTAAAGATCCCTCACAAAACGGACTGTTGAACAAAATTTTCACACATTCTATTAGCACTAAAGACTACAGACTGCAGACTACAAATGCTCTATGGAACCATTTCAATAGTCCATGGAGACTCTCAACGCTCCTTTTGTTTCATTCCATGAGCATTGTGCACTAAGTTTTGATCTACATCATTCTCACTCGCATTCGCATTTGAAACCCATCTGCAATCTACAACCTACAAAGTATGAAATACATGAAAACTTTAATGAATATTTTGATGACACATAAAAGCATTCTTTCTGCTGTGTCCTCTATCTCCTACATGTGCTTTCGCTTCTCTATACTATTCTAAACTTGTGTACTAATAATACAAATTAAACTGGTCGAACTGGCCTAAATTTGAATAGTTTTGACATTTACCATACATCACACATCATACTGTCAAAACAGTCGTACCTTTTGTGTAAATAATCGGTACATGAGCAATGAACAGGAATGAAAATTATAAATGATGTTCGAAGAGCGAAAAAAAAAAAACAACGGCATAATTAAAACCGACAACGACGATAATAATAATAATGATTATTATTGCTCCAGATAAAGGAAAATATTTCTAATACAACTATAATCAACCGAAAAAAAAATAATACAAAAAATACAAACCAAAGCCATGCATGTAGATTTGAATGTATTTCAAAAACATTACCAGCAAAATAAATAAATATTGAATGGATTCTATAATCTCAAGTCCCATTATCATTATTATTAAGGGGTTGTATTAATATGGATTATTCAACCCAGGCAAGTTTACAAAATTCGGGAAAGGAAGTCTCATCCTGAATTTTCATTCCATATTACATAATCAATAACAACTTGTACTATAAACTATAATAACATCCAATAAGGTAAAATCTGTAGTCAAAATTGCATGCAAACACAAAACACACAATTCGTCGAACATCCTCTGGTTTTAACAGGAATTTTGAGTGGAATATATAAAATATTGGACGGTGGAAGCAGGAGAAAATGTAAATTTGTGTAGACGTATGATGTACGTATGCCTACGTGAAAACGGATACCTGTGTTCCAAAATCTGTAATATACAGTTCGCAGTTCCCACAGGCTTGGCTTTAGACAATTTGAATATTCTTCACAGGCATAGAGAAAAGAAGAAGAAAATCCTGAAGTAAAATACATTATGATAAAGAATACAGAATTTCGAATTTTAATATTTTATGTTCCGAGAGATTTGTATTTTGTATATTGTTGGTAAATATGGATAATGGATAGATGGATGCGTCCCACCCGTATCAAAGTTTCTCGCGGGTTTCGGCTGGTATTTATTGCAGCCGAGTTTTTCGTCGACGAACTCACCAGAATTTGGGCGAAAATCCGGCCGAAACTTTCGGCTTGACTTTTTTTCGCTGACTTTGAGACAGAATCCGGCCGAATTTTGGCCGAAAAACTCTGCTGAAAAATTCTGACAGTGTTTTTCGGCCGAAAAATGGGCCAAAAGTCGGCTGATAAATAGCATATTTCCCCAGCCGAATCCGGTTTCAAGATTTTGATGCGGGATATGTACAAAATACAAACTATAAAATATGAATGGAATCATAAGAGGCAAACGTAAGACCATGTCGATTGTCTGTTTTGGATTTTCCATGTTTGGTGATAATCGATGTTTGATGTGAAATGTCAATAGACAATATACAGTACACAGTTGGGACTACATATACATATTGTGATGGATTCAGATTTGATTTGGCTTATAGACTGTAGATTGTTGATTGTAAATTGTAGACTGTGGCAAAGACAAATACTTGTCTAAACTCAAAACTTTATACTTTTATCATTTATCAAGATATCAAGAATTGACAAGTGAGGAGAGGAAGCGAAAATAGCAAGAGAAAGAATCATATCTGAAATTATTTCTGAGTTTCAGAGTGTTCTATTGTCAATTGTGCATTTATGATGAAAGTACTATACCCTATACTTTATAAGTCTAGGGTAAATAATACTATTATTTATGAAGTTTTTTAGCCCTACGTGATAAACTAAAATGATGAACTGCAGTTAAAATCATTGTAATAATAAGAATCGGAATCATAATCCAAGTAATTATTATTATTATTGGTACATTTAAAACTGGTTTTTGAAACAGCTTCATCATAATTGTAGGTAATCGTTACTGTGTAATTATTTTAATTTCACTAGATACTAGATACCAGATACTAGATATGGAAGGGTATTGTGCATTGTTCATTTTACATTGTGGATTGTGGATTTATGAACAGTTATATATGAAAATTAAAATGAGAATTCAAAACTCAAAACTCAAAACTAAACTCAACGTTTCACACTTGCAATCTGTCTCGCCTCTTAGACGTTGTAAATAGTATAAATAGTTGAGACTCGTACGCACAGTCAGTTCTCAGTTTATCGTCGCCTACACAGTATTTTGAGTTTGGAGGTTTGAGTTTTGAGTTGTGAATGCGGTTTAGGATTACGACAGGACAAGACAGGCCAGGCCAGGACAAGGCAAGAAAAAGGAGAGGAAAGAACCGAGAACCAAGAACCAAGTCAACCAAGTTGAGTTCATTTAGGCCTTATTAAATTTATAAGCTCCACTTACAATTTTAAGTATTTTGGCGACACTCTAGACTCTACATTCTATACTCTACATCATATACTTTACACGCTACGCTATGTTATGTTATGCCTACCTTTTGTCTTTATTTTACAGATATAAATGAAACCCGTAAAAATTGAGAATTGAGACTAGACTTTTAGATTCTAGACTTGGACTTTGTTTCAAATTCAACTTGTAGTTGGGTGAAGTTGGTTGGAGAGAGAGTGAGAAAAGAGCTAGTGGGAAGTTTATGACTATCGTTCCGTATTATAAATTGTAAATCGTGTGTGACTATTGACTATGTGTAATGTGTATGTTGTATTTTGTACGAGGTACTAGTAAATTTGACTGCTCAAGTTTGTTGCTTTTGTAGCTTGTATTCCTATATTATATTATTATAGTTTGTAGTTTGTACTCTGTTCTGTTTTCAAAAGTCGTAACAGTTAATACGTAGACTTGAATTATATACTTTACAGGTTACACATCTATGTATTTTTTGTATAGTTGCTGGTATAATTTAATTAGATGCACACACAATAGACAGGGAGAGACACACTGGATTTGGGGTTCAATTTCGGCTCTCCATCTCCAATCTCCAAGTATCCAAATAAAAAGTAGAGCGGGGAAGAGGATGGTTGCTAGTTGAGAGTTGTGGATCAGATCGAACTCGAAACTCCAAACACGGGAGAGAAAATTGTGTGTTCATTGGTCATTGGATATGGAATATTGTGGATTGTGGTCATTATGTAACAATAGACTCGTCTTTTTTTCTTCCACTCTCTCTTCATCTTTGTTTTCCTCCTTCTCCTTTTCTTTCTCCCTTGCTGCTCCTTCACTGGTGCTTCTATTCTAGTTTGGAATTCTAATATCAAGTTGATTGTAGTAACTAGAGAAAAGCCACAAAAAGTTGGTTGTTTTTTGTTGGTTACCACCTCTAAAATATTGTATTTATTGTTCCATGTTCTATGTTCTATCGTTGTTGCCGATGATCAAGTTTTGTTTCAAAATATGCACAGATAAAAATATATCATAATATATTCATGATTAATATTAAGATGATGAAAGGACGAAATATGATGAATTATTGAAAATCAACACCAGATATGTCATATGTCCAATATCCAGGTCTTTGTTTGGACTTTGAAGATTGGAGATTGGAGTTTGAAACTGGACGAAAAAAACGGAGATGAAACGAGGAGGAAAAGTTACATAGTCAGGAGGAGGAGAAGGAGGAGAAATTTTTATAGGACATGATATGTAGGTATATGTAAGTAGGTAGACGTATTATTTACGTATTACATCAACATCAACATCACTTTGATTGTTGAGGATCGAATTAGTCAGGGTGCGGACTATACTTTGGACATTGGACATTGTACTCGAGTTTCGTACACATCAAGATTTTCAAGATTTAAGTTGACAGTGATGAGGATAATGATGATGAGACGAAAATAAAGTATTGGAGCATTCATAATGAGCTTGTTACTTGTTGGTTGTTGGTTGTTGGTTGTTGGTCGCTGGTCCTTGGTTTATTTAGTCTCTAAGATTTATACAGGATGAAATGTGAGCACGTATAATAATGTGTGATAAGTGATAATGTTTCTCTCCTTCTCTCGCTCTCGTCAGTATAAAATAAAATAAAATAAAAACTAAAGTGACGAGTTGAGCTCATCTGAATAAAGTTTGTCTGCCTGTGGATGTACAATGTACATAATGTATAATATATCTGTATACATATATACGTTTTAAGGTTTACGGTATATGGTGGACGATGTACAAAATAACTTGAATACAAAGTAGACGGAATCACACCACCACCACCAGCATCATCATCATCACAATCTTTACAATCATGATCCATCAGAAAGGGTAAATATTAGTGGTAATGAAGTCCGTTGTTTTTGTTTTTGTCTGTCCCTGTCCCTGTCTTTGTCTCTTGACTCTTGTCTACAACCTAAAATTTAGAATCTAAAATCTAGAATCTAGCATTTACGATTTACAATCCACTGCTAAATAGTGGATACATATGTACAATGTACAGTATATTAATATAAATGACTGAAAACTGGAAAGGAAGAGGAAAGGCAGAGAATGGATCTAGTCCTCTTGCTAGTCCTGGTCCAGGGAAGAAAAGGAGAAGGGAGAGAGAAAAAAAAAGAATGACATTGTCTCTTGTCGTGTCGTTCTTTTGTCTTTGTTTGACGCGGCACTGGGTTGACATAAATGGCGCCTAATGAAATCAGTTTGTATGATCATCGTCTGGTGTGTCTTTTTTCTCTGTTTATGTCTATGACCAAACCAAGTCAAGCCAAGCCAAACATATCCAACATCCATATTACATTATATTAGGTGTGTAGTGTATAGACATTATTGTAGATTGTAGGCATTTTAGATGGTATTCTTTTTCCTATAATCCGGTTTTCGGATCGGTGAGCTGTGAACTGTATCTGTGTTTTTCAATTTTCAATGTACTCAATACGCAGTGTATTCATTATTTAGTGTATTTTCCAATGATATTGTATTTAGTGCTTGTCTCTTGTCCCTTTGGCCAAGAATGAAATGAGATGAAATTTTCCGTAAAGTTTCTCTCTCTCTAGAAGTGTATAACACATTGTACACTGTACATAATAAATAGAAGATGAAGACGAAAGAAGAGGAAGAAGAAGAAATGTTGGAAAATAGAGAAAAGAGTAAAAAGGCTAAAGCGTTTATGTGTGAGATGAGTTGAGTGCGTGGCGTCGTCGTCGTCCTGGTCGTGGTCCTGGTCCGTCTATGGTGACACTGTACCTGGAGAGTCAAGTTTCTCGTACGTAAGTTGTAAGTTTTTAGGTGGGACAATAAGGCGCCACTCTATACGGTCAAATGTCAAGAACATTCTTTTTTGTTAATTGGTCTGCTCAATCATTTTTCTAATAGGGGGTGGAGGCAACACAAGAACACAAGGCAAAGACAAAAAGAACAGAACAGAAAGGAAAAGCAAAGGAAAAACTATACATAAACTGTTTTGCTGCCTTTTACATGTATCTACATTCTAGATTCTAGATTCTAGATTCTACATCAATATTACATGTACGTAGGATACGGATATTACGTACATATCGTCTATTGTGTATCCACACTCGTCGTCGTCATTCCTCTATGTTCTATGTATCCATTATCCTTTCCAAACTTACCTCTTTATGAGCTCATAAACTACATTTACACTTACCTATTTTACTAATTTCACTCCCAAACTTGGACCATGAAGAAACAGAGACAAAGAGAGAGAGAGAGTAGACGAGTGTATGTATGAGTGTGTATATACTTATTTATTGGGAACTACTGACGACTTGGCTGCTAAAAGCAACAGTCAGAGCCAGTGCCAGTGCCAGTGTCAGATCATAACCTGATAAACATAAATAGTTACGCACTTTTCCTCCAGACTTGAGAAATTTCCAATAGAGTTTGACGACAACTAATGGACAATGAAATGGACTAGCACCACATCGCATCGCATAACTCAGCATCTCATGTCAATGACTATATCCCAATTCCCAATTCATATTCATTAATGTCCTACATTCTACATTCTACATTCATCTTTGTATTTGATTTTAATTTTCTCTCAGTTTCAAATGTACATTAAAAAATAACTACACACTCGGAAAAAACAATATTTTTAACTCCATGATAACATAAAAGTTAACTTGATATCACACGAAAAAACCG
>JAQGBH010001541.1:0-31579 GCA_034698265.1 Sminthurinus aureus | reverse complement strand
GGGAACACGAATATGACCACTAGAATGCTAACTTAGAAACCATCCAGGGGACCTCCCGATTTGGTAAAGAAATTCTGGTATGCTCAATATACAGAATACAGAATTCATAATGTAGCATACGTGATACGTGTGGTCAAGGGTTTAATTTGTAATTACGTGCAATTATGTAGATTGAATTGAATTGCATCCACCTTTTATTTACAAATTGGTGCAACAATATTATACACTATAGTAATACAGACATTTGATCGTAGTCATATACAATATACACTTTACACACATATATACTTTTACTGCGGTATAATAATTTGATATTTGTGATAGTTGATGCCCAATTGCTTAACGAAAGTGTAAATAAATGTTTGGAATTTGGAAAGAATAGTTCAGCAAATAGTTCGTGTGTCAAATATGCACGTAATTTTATAACATATTACCCATACGTGAATAGATGTGGATATTTACCGTTAATACAGAATACAGTCATATCAAATGTAATATGCATCACGTCCACAATTTAACCATTTACTTAAAGGCATTGCTAACGCCACCATAAAATGTATAATAAAGAACATAAAGCGATACAATGTAATAATATGGTCTAATGCTGATTGTGTGTGCCTCACATTAATCGAACGTAAGTGGGCATGAATTGCAGACTTTTTTTAATAATGCAACGTGGATCTGGTGTATAATGTATATATGAACCAAGAATGGAGCATCAAGACACTCATGTACATATCATCATTAGTTTTGGATTCAACACATTCGATTGCCATTAGCATCTATCCATAACCCATACTCCATAATCCATACTCATATCGTGCATATTTTGCACTATTTTTACATGCCAAACTCATATGATACGAATACTTTTACCTTTTTTTCTTTATCCGTCAAGAAAATCATGAAGTTTGAAGTCTGACAGATTGAATCATTAGCAGAGTATACAGAGTCTGTATTAAAGACAGGCAAACTTCATACGATGATGACGATGTGTATGTATGGTGTGTACTGTTTATAGTGTATATGCATATGGGGTACAACTGATTAGTGATATTGTGTGGAAGGAGTCTAACTGAGGTTAAGTTGGTCACTAAGAGGAGCTTTAACTCCAAGTCTAAACTCCAACTCCAACTCAAGTTTTAACCAAAGACCGTGATTGTATTCTTTAATATATATTTATATATATACTTGTGCACGTGAATGCCTGTCTACAATACGTCAAAATCTCCCATATGTGTAAAACTGTCTGTTGTTGCTGTTGATGGTGTTCTCTGTTTATTCATAAAACACACACGTATGCATACAGCATATGGCATACAGAGTTATAGTTATACTTGTACTTGTATAGTTGGAGTTATACATATCATAAAATAACTCAAGCAGTTCAAATCTCTCCTCTTAAACATAAACTGCACTGGCTAGCTGACTGACTGAGTGACTTACTCCTTAGATTTGGCAAAAGTATATATCAAGTGCAATTTATATAGTTATAATAGTAACAATAATAATAGGAGTTCTAATAATAAAGCCGTTTCTCATTTCATCCATATTAACGTGTTTATATTTGGGATATCTATCTACACTCTACACTCGCAATTCCTACATGCATACTTACATTCATACATAGGTCTGTCATGGTTTAGTATTTAATACACACTTTTGTTTATATATGTACAACAAGCAAAATTATTTTATATTGTAATCGAGTCAAAATCCTCACCTTCTCCAACTTTAGACTGTTGCGACATTTACTCTCGTAATTCCTTCTCAACTCTCACAACACCAACATCAACAATCAACAGCATCTCAGTTTTTAACTCCAATCACGGAAAATCTCATACGGATTTCTACGAGTTTCCTCTTTTAGTGTACTCATTATTATTATCATCATCACCATCAACATAAAGAATCTTCCACTAAATCTTTGAGATTGTATACATATCAAGAATCTCCATCTTTAAACACAATCGGAAAGATAAATTCGGTTCATCAGTGAATTCGGATTTTCATTTTAACCATCAAAAAGTGTACAAATACACAATAAAAAGTTCTAAAGTGAAGATAATTATTGTGTAATACATTGAAAAACTCGTGTGTATTGTATATTATTATTCGTGGATACTTTCCCTCCTGCTCTACATGCGAAGGATAAGGATAAAAATAACAAGGTGATATTATCGACGGAATTACTTTAATTCAAATTTTGAGGTTGTTTTTTTTTTGGTTTTTTCATCCATCAACTCAATTTGTTGACAATTTTTTACTCATCAACAACTATATGCGTGATTCAAAATATTATTGCACTTTTTAATGCTGAAGTGAGCATTCATCATCTTACTTGTTATTGTTATTGTTGTTGAATTGCGTGAATTACGTGTATCTGTAATCTGTAGTGTTACAAGTACAAGCTTTTTCTCTCTACTGGATGTGAACTTATTTGGTCTGATTTTGATTTTGAAATTCAAATTCAACTTGAGATTACTTATCACATTTAAAATATTCATGTAGAATGTAGAATCACAAGACTTTGCTCTGGACTGCATATGACTTTGATTTTGTCTACATTCTACACTCTACAATATTTGTAATATCTGATTGAATTTAATGAGATTGGCCATTATATCATTAAAATTCAGATGAATTGGTAATTTTTTAGTTTTTTCCCCTCTCCCTCACTCTCTCGCACGACGACGTTCCTCCATAATCCATACTCCATACTCGCTTTTCATTAGTATTCATCGAATTTTTGATTTGAATTGGATATAAGAAATAAGACTTTCAAAGCATTAAAAGCAGAAATGGAAAAGTGAAAAATTTTCATATTCAAGTTTCAAGTACTAGGTACTTTGTCCATCAGTGCGATTGTTCAGTCATTTGTTACTGCAGATCCCGCCCTACCAAAACCAACCAAACCTACACAACTACACGATTCATCATACACAAGAAAACTTCTGCAGAGGAAGGGAAAAACAAACGTCAATATCAATTGGACTTTGACGGACTGTATACTTTATACTGTATAAATAATAAATAATGTATACAGCTACATAGATATATATAGTTATTTGCCTTGATTATTTCATGACTATTTATCTTCCGTCTTTTTGCAAAAGACAGAGTTTTTATCGTTTTCGTTTTTCCTATCGATACGGTTGTTCTAATTTCAAATAAGTTTTTTTCTATTATCCGCTGTACGATATTTACTTTTACAATTACATGTGTACACAATTTGTCATTGGTACAAGTTGTTGTCTTGTTTTGTCCTCTTTGTGTTTGTGAATGAAGTTGACTGATCATTTTTCTAATTCTTATTCGTATTCTTTGCCGTCGTCGTCCTCTACAAGAACAAGAACAACACGACATAATCATCACCATTGTCATTACAACTACAATCTGCAATCTACATATTCTACCTCATCTTCAACTACCTTGACAAAATCTGTCGTCTGTGTCCATCGTCATTTGTCATTTCAATTGACCATTGGATTTGCATTACTTTGGTTTTCTATTACATCTTATGTGGACAGTCAACAGATTAATGTGGACACACAATACATAAAAGTATTATTGTCACTATGTTAGTTTAGCTAGTACCATTCAAAATACAAAATACAATATTACCGTAGATCCCCTAGATATAATACATATTACATATCAGATATCAGGCTACAAGTAAACTAGAGACCGCTTCGATATTCAATCCATGTCTAGTGTCTAGATTCTAGATTCTGGATTGTACATGTAACTAAATAAAAAACACGTGAGTATTTAACGAGTGAAAGAGGAAAAAAACACAGCACAAAACACAAGACAACAAGAGAGAATAAGAAGAAAAAAACTATTTATGAACCTGAATGGGGGTGGGTTGTAAATTGTCACTTGTACATTGTAAATGAAAAGTAATGCAAAACACGAGCGGAAAACCTATGTAAATGCAGATACATACAAATTACAGTACAGACTGTAGACTGCAGACAGACAGAATTACAACTTGTGTAGTATAAATAATAATAATAATACTTATATAGTAAAGGATTGAGGGAGACAAGAGAGTACGAGATGAAAAGATTGTAACATTATTTAGATTTGGATTTGCAACAAGATTATTTATGTAGTTTTGGGTTTCTTCTTGTTATTCTATTCTGGTTGTTTCTTGTTTGTTGTCAGGTATTTGCCGTGTGGTGTTTGGCGTTTGTCGTTTTTCGCCGTTTGATGTTGATCTCTTCTCGTCTCATTGTCACAATGGAATGACTACGGACTGCGGACCAACATTAGAAACCAAACCATTTGACATCATATTCTCCTTAAACTTCAAGCTATTCCTTTTCACACTCTTCTCTCAAATTATCATAAATCATTTTCTCATTTTGGATTAGAATTCCAAATCCAAATCCAATTCCAAATCCAAAGCCAAAACTGCAACGGGACCGTTACAAGAATTCAACGACGAACGATGTGAAGTCACCACGCATCAGTGTGAGCAACTAATAAATTCAATTACTTACTTACTGCCACAACAACAACTATACACACTCTAACTCCAACTTGTGTATTTACAACAACTTACTTTGGGGACTCCCTTGTGCTTCCAACTTCCAAGTCTAAACAATTCAATTATTATTATATTTTAATTTTAATATTTAATATTCAACATTCAGTCATCAGTGAGTTGGAAATAAACACAAGTGAACAGTGAATCATTTCAAATCTATTTTTTCACATTATTGAATATTGAACTACTTTTTGTTTTTTGAAAAAAATGACTTGTTTCTACTCAATTGTTCTTAACATTAATTTTGGCAGTTGTATTTTATCAGTTTTGTGTCTAATCAAACATTTTTGATCAATCAACAATCAACCTTTTTGATCAAATCTATTACTTAAATATTGAATACTCTTTGTGTTGTGATTCAAGATTAAAGTTGTGAACAATAATACCAAAAAAACTTGAAAAATAATTGAGCTTGGCTTGTGAATAACCAATAATCAACTTTACACTTAATTTGGATATTGGATCAAAAATCAAAAACAAATAATCAAAATGTGGACATTACAAAGGACTATCAAAAGGACTTTTAGTCAAAGGTAAGTCAAACTCTGTACTTTATTTTTCATCGGCAAGATTTCAAAATTTTAAATGCTTTTCATAGAACAGTTAAGTAATCTCAAAAGTTAAAAGTAGAAAAACTACAAGTTTTTTGCTCAAGATTCGAGATTCAAGATGCCAAATAAAATTAAGATAGTCTACTAACTAAATGAATAGTTAAAGTGAGAAAACAGGATAATTACAGGGAGAGATTTGCAATTTTCATTTAATGGGAAAGGTTTCTCGGGATGAGGTATGAGTTATAAGATATAAAGTTCATCCTTTGTCTGTATCAGATAGTACAGGCTACAGGCATCTCATATGTATCAGATTTGACTGTATTCCAATGTGCAGGTGGGTATGTATTACCACATTTTGAGTTTTTAGACATGGTGTTTTCTGATTTCTTGTGATCCTTACTCAAGATTTCTAAATTTTTTCTCTACAGATCTCTGCGTGAATACAGATAAAAATAAGCAAGTAAATAATGGTCAGACTTAAATCTAAACTGTACAGTGTACACACTAAACATTTTACTATGTTATACTTTTTAAGAAAGGGTTTTTCTTCTTATAATTAAAATTTCATACAGAGTTGGCTTGTATATACAGTAAACATTATACATCTATAGTCTATAGTCTGTAGTGTGCATTATACATATTATGCACACATATGATACAAATACATTAGAGAAGACACAACATTAGAACATGTAAATGAGTAATTAAATGCGTGCTGATGGAAGCTCTCTTTAACTTTTTACCTCAGTTTTTCAAACATATGTACATAGATATATATATAAGAGAACATATGTATGTTCTCTTATATAAACATGATAATTGCACATGTTAATGCATTCCAGTTCGACATTCATTCGTATTAGAAAAAACAGTGATGTGATTTGAATATCTGTGTATATTTTTATACTCGATGAATGTACAATGTGCAATCTACATATGTATAATGCACAATACATGCAAGACACGTTTTTATAGATATTTACATTCTACATGTGTGTGGAAAGGGATAAATGATTATGACTCTGTGTGTGTGTGATCATTTTAATGACAAACTCTTTTTATAGTTCAGTCGCCAAAATCTACAATAATAATAGAAAAATGTAAAATGTGATTATTGTGTAACGATTTGGTCAAAGATTCACGCTTGGAGACACACATTCTCTCTCTCACTCTCTTTCTCCAATGTTTGAATACAAATACAAATACTAATGCAAATATACTAATAGGAATAGGAATAGGAATACGAATTGGAATTTAAAAAGATTCGTAATAAAGTCAAATAAAAACATTTGTACGTGCATGTACATATGTATGTGTTTAGTATTTACACACTTATTCATTTACCATGTACAATTTACAATTTACAATGTATAATAGAAAAAAGATACATGATAATAGAATCATCATGCATAAGTATCTACATAGTTTATAGTTTATAGCCAACCATAAATAAAGCAAGTAGGTACAATAAAAAAAAGAGTAGACATGATGCATTTACTTACTGCTACTTGCTACTTGACTTGGGTTTATGTCATACATTGATTGTTTGAACAAAGAGAGAGAAAAACCGAATAAAAAAGCGGAATGATTGTAAAATCCACACATGTATGCAAATTTAAATCTTTTTTATTCAAACATTACGTATAACATACAACACACAACATAGAACAAAGTTGTCTCATGTATGACAAAATAGTTTTCATTCATGTATGACAACGGCCACAAACACAGCAACAAACGGCACAGTACAAAGTACAAAGCACAATATGCAAAAAAAGGTACGAGATTTAATCTTTCTTGCAACTGCATGCAATTTTACCATAGGTAAAATAAAATGCACAATACACAATAACATAATAAAATACCTACACGTGTTAAGGCGATACTTCCATGTTTTTGTTTGACAGAGAAAGGCCGGAGCCGAAAATGTGGATTGTGGCAAAAGTGTGGTCTGCATGTTTTCGTTTCGTTTCGTTTGGTTTGCCATTCAGCCGAAGATCTTTGCGCTACTCCTTTGGTAAAAACGTAGTAAAAACGACAATAAAAATAATGGCTCACCGACAATCGACAATGTTGACAATCATAGATATCTTAGATTTAGATGTCTACATCGTACATGCGTGCATATTACTTCCTTATCCACAATCCACACCGCCCAACTTTCAGAACTACATCTTTGTATAAATAAACAATTTACATGCATAATTTCTTTTGTGTACAATTTCAATTGACAAAAATTTGCCTTGTTCCTCTCAAATACTCGTAATACATTTACAATATATGCATTCATATTTAGCTTGCATCTTGCGAATAAAACCACACAGGGTTCTATTTTTTATATCAAATGACAAACAACCAAAAACTGTTGAAAAGAATGAGCAGTAGTTCCTACTCCATCGTTTATTGTAGATTTTGCTGCTCTTTCCTTGCAAATTGCATAACTACTGATATAACTAAAGCCGGAAAGAAATACTCACACGAAGCTGACTTTTGTTTCTTTTTTTTGTACTCAAGGGATTTGTGAGTACAAGTTCAAAGTACATACATTGAAACAATTAAAGTCTGGCCACGGATTCAATCGTGGATCTATGCAAATTATGCCCAGTACTCAGGGGGTCGTCCTTTTATCAATACTTTTATTGTTTCCTATTATTTGTTTCTCTGTATACTTAACCTTTTTGTATCCTGTTTTCTATGTTTTGTTCTTTCTCATAACACATGTTCTGACTTTGACTTGATCTTGAATCCTGAATCCGATACATTATTTCATGATAATTGTACATAATGTGTATATCGCACCTTTGTATTGTCAAATTAATTTAATATCAAAGCATCAAAGGCCAGTGACAATGAAATTTGAGCAAGTCTTTTAGTTTTAATTTATTTGTATCGGTTCTAAATTCGGGTCCGAAAAATCCGAATCTTTTGACTCTCCAAGAAGTTATTTAATTTAGTATCAAATATCGAATCAGCTTGATTATTCAATATTCAACCAATTGCCATCATTACGAAATAATAACAGGACAGAGGACAATTAAAGATTGCCAAGTATTAAATAAATGTTATTATAATAATTACAATTAAAGTTGATTCATCATCCTCTTATCACAATTATCAAGTATGGAAAGAAGCCTATTTTGTGGTTGTAAATCTAAAATGTACAATGACACGAAATGTTCCTCCGAAGTGATTTATGTTTTATAGATGGAGATTTATCAATTGAAAATTGGCAACTACAACTACAACCACATTTGAATTCAATTCCAAACAAATTACAAACTACAAACTGCGGACACTAAAGGCACTAGACACTAGTGTGATGTGCAATTGTACCACGTTCATTTATCACGATCTGTCATGACTTTATTACTCATAGTGGTCATTCGTCCCCTCCACAGTTCATAGAGTACAGTGACATCAATCGACATTTCAAATATACACGTATAACATGTAGATATCCATGTGATATTAGTGTCATCAGTAGTAGTATTATTATTATTATTATTATTATTATGCAAGATGTAATAAAATGGTGAATATTTTTAAAGGTACCCAGTACATTTTGCACTGTCAACTGTGCGATACCTGTATTTTTAAGAGTGAGTTGTACTAGCAACTAGTAGTAAGTACAATGGAAATTCCATTTATTCCAACAACAAACTTGTACGACATTGATCTCCACACTTTATCAGTGCTCCACTCAACTATGACTCAACTTGAAGTCATGAAGGTCCGAATTATTTACTAATACCTAATACATAGGACATCAGGGAGATAATAAAAAGAGAATATCTATCAATGAGCAAAAAGTGCATGTAATAATGAAATGAGAAGCTTCGAAGCTGAGCACTACAGTACCTAGAATACGGAGAACGTAGATGATCCGCGATCCGTAATTTACGCACATGTCAATTAAATTGTGATTAATATTGTAGTTTAAAATTTTATAACGGTAGGAAAAAACATCGTAATTCTCAATTCGTAATCATTGACTATTGACTGTCATCATCAGTGCACAGTGCACAGTGAACGTGACCCAGGTTCTACAAAGCTATACAAATGTAAAAATTATTCAATTAAAACTGCAGTTTTTATTATTATTATTATTTAAAGATAACAATACCTATCGTAATAATTATTGTTACTACTATTTATTATTTCATGCAGTATTTTCAGATGAGACCCAATTTTCGTACGGGTAGACATTAGACAGTAGACATGTACATCATGACATCCACTTCACAGCTTCTACACTCTATAAGTATTATTATAATTATCCCATTTGATTTTGTGTGCATTGTTACATTTAATTGACATTTGCATCCACACATCTGTAATAATTATCGATAACTCTATAAATTTACAAGTTTCAAGTCTCAAGAGTCAAGGTGATCGTTCCATAAACATTAAGTACTTTTCGTTCATTTAACTTGTGGTATTTGTCCACATTCCACTCAATGTGTTATGCACCGTATTACTGTGTTATCTGTATTTGTTATTTGAAATGAACAATCTGTTCATTGGATTTAAATATTAAATGTAGAATAACTATCACAGTTACCTTTTCATTCATTATACATGTCATTTGTAAAAGGTAGCGTACGAAATTGTAATTGTAAAACATGGACGGATATAGACAAGAAAGAAGCCAGATGAAAGTTGTTCAAGTGGGCACAGAAAATGGAAATGTGGAATGTGGAGTTTGTTTGAAAACAAACCTGGTGTATACATACAGATGCATGGATTTTTCCACTCAGTTTTAATTTCCCCGAGCTAATTATGAGGAAAGAAACCAAGAAAATATGTGCAAATAAATAGTCATAACTGTGGAAATCCATTTAAAAAATTGATCAATGCACAAGGCATGTATATAAATGTACATATATGCATAATCATGTTTCTTTTGGTGTTTTTATAATAACCCTTTGGGAAGTGCAGTGATCATCATACTGAAATGCACACCAATGACCATTGGTCATTTGGTCATACAATCCGATCACCACTCAAATCTCAAATTGTTGATGAGGATGACGATGACGAAGAGCAAAGAGGTTGTGAAATGAGAACGATCATCATTATTATTATTAGTATTATTATTGCGAGCATTCACAATTCACAAGTTAGTCCAGCACGTACTACTTGCAAATTGCAACGCATCTACGACTCGTATATCGTATACATTGTATTGTGTTATATACGTGTTTTGTAAAGCCAAGTTCATGACTACGTGATTCCCAAATTTTGCCCACATCCCCTGTCTAATCGTCATCGTACTGTTGATGACAATTTTATATTTTACATTGGCTCAACCTTTCCTTCAAGCGTCATCAAAAAACTATTCTCAATAGAATCAAGAGAATCAAAAGAATGGCGGAGAAAACGTACGTGGGTTGGATTTGCTACGCGTTCAAAAAATGGTAGAGTTAAAATTCATTTCAACTCATTTAACTTTCGAGCTAAATCTTTAATAGAGAACATTATATTATGTTGTATTTTACATAGAGTAAAGAGTAAAGATAAAAAAGCGTAACATGGACAAGCCTATATTTTTTACTGCAATACAGTACGATTTAAAAGGGTCATCCAAGAAATTCAATTGCATTATTTATGCATAATATATAATATATATAGATATAGATAATGGAGATGTATAAACGTATTTGTATCTTGGTATCTTGTGCTTGTGTTTACGTTTTTGTTTAAGGGTAGGTCAAGTTAATTTAGCTCTTAATGCATACTATATGCATATTGGCTCATCTACCTACACAATTCTTATGTCTTACAGGATACATATTGTACTCAAAAAAATCAAAGCGCAAATCAACCATGGGGAAAGAAACGGAAAACCTTTAAAGTGAATTAACTTGTAATATGCATGCAGATTGCAGATCATAGGATCTCAAATCTCAAATTAAAATTGAAATTTTAAGCAATAAAAAATAAAAAATATAGCAGCGATGTGAAAGCAATAAGCAATCATGTCCAATGTTCATAGTCCATAATGAAGATTGATTGTAAATTGTAAATTTGGATACTAAAAAGTGAAAACAAGCATAAGGCAAAGAGAAGGTGGACGATAACAAAATATTTAAGCTTGAGGTTTAACCTTAACATTGACTCATTTTAATGGAGATTTGTACAGGGGTGGGTGACAGTTACGAAGGTTACCAACAGAATTATGTACAGAATATAGAGTAGAAGTTGAATTGTAAACGAGAAGATTCTTCCAACTTTTATAATCTATTTTTTAAGACACTGCACAGTGTACGCTGCAGACTGCATATGAAAAAGTTGTTATCACTGAATACTGAAGACTGAAAATCAAAAGTGAAGTGTAAGCTTACCAGAGAAAGGATACAACTTGTTGTCACAACAGTGATGACGCCCTTTTCTTTGAAGTTGTCATTAGAGTTGCCATTTAGATTAAATTCTTTGATAAATGTTTCAGAATGTATAGTGATTTAGTAAAATAAAAATAGGGTTAATATCTACAAAATACAAAGCCTTGTTTTTTTATTATGCAAAAAATGCCTCGTATATGCATACGTCAATAATATCTCCAGGGTTTTATAAATTCAAGATTCAAGTTCAATACTAGTCACTAATCGTAGTCGTAGACAGACAATACTGATATTTGATATTCCACAACATGCATTCAAGTTATCTCATCCTCGGGAGAACTGTGAGTCCAATTTGCACTAAAGTACAAGAAAATCCCATTAATGATGAGCAAACAACATTTGTGTGGTGTTATTCATTGTTGGGTAGGCGTTCAGTGTTCATACATTCAGTGTACATGTTATAGGTTTGACTGTGTAATCTTTAACAGGCTAGACAATGGACAACAGAGAGGAGAGAGGAAAAAAGAGACAAAGACTTCCACACTCAAACACATGCACACTCCATTTACAATATACGTGTGCTTTCAGTTTTCAGTTTCATCTCTATTCAAATTCAGCTGTGATCGCACAACTCACTTTCATCAGAAATGTTTCCGAGAAATGATTAATAATTTTATCAACCAGCAACCACCAATACAAACTTGTATTTAGTATTATTGTCATACAAAATATATATATATATATGCAACTAGTGTAAAAAAATGACGTGGCATCAGAATATGGATCACAAAGACAAAAAATACGTAGAGATGTAATACTAACATATTTAAAGTTTCAGGTTTGTTTGAATTTGGAATTGGTTTATTTTAGTGCACTTGCACTTTTGTATAAATAAACAAATAAACATAGGTAATTATAGACGCATCCGACTTTGTCTAAATTACAGCTACAGCTTATCGCCAAACACCAAGCAAAAAATATTTACAACTAGATTTTCTAACTCAAAGTCTAGGTCAAAATTCAAAATATAAAATCACAGACAACCAACAAACAGTCATCCGGGATTATATTATTGTTCAATTGGAAGCTACGAGAAATAAAATAATCAGGAATTTAGCACGATAAAGGATAAGGGAAAATTCATACCATTTTAAATACCCCATTAAATATTTGTGCGATCAAAAGGAGCCGACTTTGAATAGGTGAGATTAAAGTGCGTAACATAAAACATAATATAATTATATTGATAATGGGCTACTAAAATGTTATACAAAATATTGTATAACAAAGTTCTGCTTTACAATGTCGATAGCAAAATGAAATTTCATTAAAGTCACATTTAACTTGGATGACAGAAAAGATTCATACCATCATCCGAGTTTAATTATACGGTATGCATTTCTGGCTTAACTCCGCTAAATCAGGCAATGGACAGAGAAGACTGCAAAATTTAACGTACAGTTGTTAAAATAGTTTGCTATCTAAAGAATACATATTTTCTGTATTTCACTTTCTACTTAAACTCCTACAATCTGCAATTGCCCAAACCCCAAACCTTTCAACAGTGTAAATTGTAAAATGAAAATATAAAATCACGTGGTTATATTGTCCATCTTATACATTGTACACCTAAGCATACACGAGACAAATATTTGTTTAAACTCAGCTCAAAGGTTAGAAAATTCATAAAAAGTTATGTGTGTGTCTCTGATTCTGTTTACTTTAAGACAAAAGAGCACATAATAATATTATGAGATTTACATGTTCATTAGCTGATTCGTACGCTTTTGTCAATTGTATCCATTGTGTAATACAAAATGCAAGTGCAGTACAAAGTACAAGTATCACACGTTTTTTTCTTTGTATTCAAGATATAAGATCATCTTTGATAACATAATTTGTTATTTGTTAAATTTGAAGTATAACATACATGACACGATGCATACTGCATATAGAATATGTATCCAATATCCAACATTCAAAATGTGGACGAATGTTTTATCCATGTACATACGCACAAATGCAGTTCATTCGCCACACGTTTTTTTTTTCAAATTTCAAATCATCTCGTAGTTTTGTGTGTGAAGCTGTGATCACTTTATGAGAATTTTATAAAATGAAACTTCTGAGAATGAAAAGTTAATGAGTACACATGATGCATAATGCATAATATATAATACACAATCTAACATCTACACAGGATCACGGTGATGTATTAATTGTACATGGATTTTCTATAGATCCACACAGCAAAAAAAATCATACAGAATACAGATACTCTCATGTTTCATATTTCATGTTAGTGCGTGGTTGAGCTTTTTTGCATTTTTGTATCAGTATTGTTCAGGAGATAATAAAGATTTTTCTCCAACTGCTCAGGCGCACGTTCAGCACTTTGTTCCTCAACAACATGATATTTCTCCGTATTTCACCTCCAGATTACATCCGATAGACATTAAATATTCTAGTGTACTGATAGCTGATAGTACAATATACAAATCATCACAAAATATTATTTACTTCACAATTCATAGGATATTTTTGAATAATATCACTGGAAGCTGGAAGCCCTTTACTTTTATCACCTAATCCTTTTAGCTTCGGAAAAACTGTGCGTAAAATAAAAGTGTAGTAGACCAAGGACCAAATAGAAACTAAAGTAATAAAAGTAAACAAGGAACAAAGTGTACACACTGCTCCTTCCGGAAAGATTATTTTCATCATTTGTGACTTTGATCATTCCCGTTATTATTATTTTCTGTACCAACAATCCTGGATCTTGCAGGGTCAAGAACTTTGACAATTTTATACCCAGTTGTTCATCATTGTGATTGGTGATCGGAATAAGGAAGGAAAATTTTCCTTCTATGTTAAATCGTGCTACTCTGAACTAGTGAAAAGAACTTTCTGTGCTAATTATCTTTTGCCTCGTAATTCGTAATTGGTAATCGTGCAAATACAATACAAAAAGTGATTTACTAATTTAGTAATTTGGCATAAAATTCTGATTCAATTCTTGAACTGTCGATTGTCGATATAAAATCCTTTAAGAAACTAACGAGTCACTAACCTTTCCCTCTTCAAATTTGGGAACATTTAGTGAAATTATTGGAATTAAAGGTAAGTAAATGGTTGAATATTATGCTAATCTTTACATTTATCTAGTATTTCTATATTCACTACAGAGAGCAAAATTTAGTTTTGGATTTTGGATCAAACTTGTTCTCTTCCGCATCTACATTTTCTCATGCTGTCCTGCCCTCCCCGTTTATGCCCAAACTAATTTGTTGAGTTTATTTCATTATTTGCATTCGTGATGCCCTTTTTTAGCAAACGTAGAATGTATGATGAATACTTGGAATCACTCAAAATTTTTGCCATCTTTCACTCTTCACAATACACAATACAATGAAACAAACAAAAGATGAAAGATGAAAATTCTCCTGTTCACTTTATGTCAAATCCGTGATCCTTGTCAATTGTCAATTATAATTTCAAAAATTATAATTTTCCTTTTACTAAGTCTACTTTCATTTCTTCCGGGTTCTACATTCTATAATATACATTCTTTTGGAAATGTTTTTTGTACAATGATTGATTTACAGTAAAAGGCGACTAATCATTAGGTTAAATGTACATTGTACAAGTAGGGAGAATCCCAGTTTCAACTTCAAACTAAGGCACAAGGCACAAGCCCATGACATGAACTAAAATGACATGACATGCAATTAGCCATGAAGCCATGCAGATCTTACAATTGTTAAACAGAGACTCATGTAGACAAAAGTAAATCAAATTTATGGCATTTTCATACATTCAATATTCATGCCCAATTCAGACCTTTTCTCACTTTCCCACTCACTACAGTCTAAAGTCTAAAGTCAATCAACTATTACAATGAAAACCTAATTTTTTTACAAATACTTGATCAGAACTGACTTTCTGCCCTGTTATCATTTATCATCTGCTTAAGTATCATTGTAGATTGTAGAATGTAAAATGTAGGAGCAAACAAGATGGATGTAGTGAGTAGTAAGTAGGAGAAAATTCTACATTCTACACTCTACACGCTACTACTATTTACCTGTAAATCCTTTATTCATTTATTATTGTTCTTCCGTACAGTCCGAATAATAATAATAATAATAATAATGTAGCATGTACTATCATTATGGTAGAAAATAAGGTGAGAGATGACATGTCATGTTTTCTAAACGTCATTGTCATGGACATTTGACAGATATTTCCAAGATGAACTGATTTGAAGAGGTGTACAAAGTACCAAGTAGAAATGTAGGCAAAGTGTAAAGTGTGATTCCATATTCAATAAGTATGATTTGGACCAACACTCCACTTGTACAATCACCCTCAGCTCTCAAGTTTATTATGATGAGCTGACAGAATGGTATTTATTTATTTATTTATTTATACAGCCTATCTACCGTCATGTTCTTCCCAATTCACAATACGCGTTCATTTCTTCTTCCTCATCCGACATCCAAAACATTTCCTTTTCGGGTGTGGCTTCTTCCTTCTGGACACAATAATTCTATTAGATAGACCTCTATTACCTATTCATCTACATAATATTCCATCTCAGATACTAGATATGATATCTACATGAACATTGTACACTTGTTGTATATTATTGTAATATTATTATCATTATTATCTCTGTGATGCAAAACATCTTTATTCATTAGCATAAATCTGTGATGACCATGTATCATACACCATGTACCATGCAGTTGAAGTCTCATCTTTCTTTCGCCTTCAACAGACAAAGTAATGGTGGTAGTAGTAAATACTATGTGGTAGTTTTGAATGTGTTGAGTAAATAAATTTCTTACACCTTTCCCCCTTTTCCTCTTACCGAGTTTTAAGTGCCAATAAAAATAACTTTACACTCGTCACGTACTAAACAGTCGTGGCGGCTCCATTCTTGATTCTTCGAAGAAAGTCTTTTATGAATGATGTACAACGCATCATTGGTAGAAATATGAAATACAAATGTACAATGTACATGTTACTTTGCATTTTACTGCTCTTTAAAAATATAAATAATATCCTACATGTATATCATATATCATATGTACCTTTTTACTTTTTATGATACATGACACATGACATTTAAGCAAATTTAAACGTCTTTAACTTTCGCTCTTCCTTTCAATAAAAACTTCAAATGAGCTCGGCCGTCAGTAACTGCTAACATAAAATAATAAAAAAAATGGTACAACTAATATTATTATTGTTCAAGTTCAAGTTCAAGACCACATACCACATCTTAAAAATATTGTATATAAAGCATAATATTGTTGAAAAAGTCAAAGTCAAAAGTAAAACATTTTAAGATGAAGAATCGTTTCAGCAAAATCAAGCAAAAGCACTTCAATGATTTACAAGATACAAGCACATGGAAACATGAGACATACCGAATACTGAATACCGACAAGAGACTAAACTCTAAACTCTAAATTCTAAATAAATAAACTTGCAAGGAAGATTGAAAGGAGACAGTACGTGAGCTGCAGAAAAAGAGCTAATTGTAAGTTGTAAGGATTGTAAAGAGTGCAAAAAATATTCTATTGAATTTCAATGATTATGACGGCAATTGTATGTAACATGTATAATATCCACATTACACATGTGTGCGTATTATATGTACAATGTACATTCTACATTCTACGCATCTCATCTCACAACTGCTAACTGCTGCTTCTAAGCCACATGACAGAGAGGATCAAAATTATTGTTATTGTTATATTGTTGCAATATTTACTGTCTACTACTGTCTTCGCTCTATGAATGCTCGTCGTACCATTTCTGCAGTCATATGTAGTCATATTCCATAGTCCATAGTCGATAGTCTCAAAAGAAAATCGTACATGGATTTTTACATATTTTATTGCATAATAGAAAGAAAAATAAATGAGAATAATAAGACGGATAGTTAGTGCATGAAATATATTATAGGATTGAGAAGATTCAGATTTGAGATTTGGCTATATGACAGTGGTAGAGGCAGAAGAAAATGAAGAAGAACCATTGGTAATTTATGACAAAGAAGAAGTTTGCATTTCCATTTCAATAGGAAGAGAGAGAGAGAGACAGAATGAAAGAGAATGAGACGAGTCTAGAAAAAAAGTGCGTTGCTTGAAGGGAAATTATGCGTAAGTTGTTTCATAGACGCACAGTTGCTCGTACCGTGTATCTGGTATCTTGTATGTAATATAATAATTGCGGCTGATCTTGAATAGCACATGAAATTATTATATTGCTGTCTGCTCGTCATCTTCCTACAAGCAATAAAATGTATCGCTATTCGCGAGAAAGAAAATTCTTTCACATGATGTTGTTCATCTTCATCGTCCTTGTGAACAGGTAAGATTCTCTCTTTCTATCATTCGCTTTTGTGCCAATGCCTTCAAAAACTCCAGTGAATATATGTACATATGTAATATGTATAATGTATAATACGTATTAGTATAGCTCTTTCCACTGTCCATTGTGTATATGCGTATTTGTGCGTGTGTGCAAAGAAAATGACAACGACCTTCAAGGCCGACTCTTCTTCTGCTCCTTCTTTTTCTACCTCATTTGTTTCTTTCCACCAATTCATTCGCAAAGAGTCTATGAACGATTTGAACTTTCCTGTTTCTGTATCTACACTACGAAATTATACCTATACACGCCACACTCTAAAATCTACACAACTTTTCTCCATATCTTCACGTATCTTTTGGTTGTAGGTATGTATGTAAGCAGTAAGTAATTTGAAATGTGAAGGTATTTCGTACATTCCACCACATTCATTCTCATCTCATCACATTCATTTTCATTTTCATTTGGGATTAGATTCGATTGACATTGAAAGAGGAGACGCTTGAAAAAATGTCTAATAATCAGATACGAATTACCTAAAATTCTCAAGCCTCAAGTCTCGAGTGGAGTCTAGAATCTCGACTGATATGGAATTTCCCCACTGACCATTTTAAATGAATGTAAAACTAGAAGCAAATGTCTTTGACGACAGAGATAATGTCACAATCGTCAGACTTGTGTAGTTTTTGTATTCCTCTTAGCTCATACGCAAACATCATGAGGAAAATTTATCATTATTGATTTCGTGCATACCGTCATTGCGGAATTAGTTACCCATGGGCAACTATTCAAATATTGGTATGTACATAATGCGTAAGTCAATAGCATGGGCAACTATTGAAAGCTGGGTAATTATTCGCGCAATGACGGTATTACATAAAACAGGGAAAAGAAAAGGATAGGATATTTAAGACAATTATAATCACGTAAAATACCAGGGACGGGAGATGGGAGTAAAAATAATAATTGACATAGAGGCACTTCCACAAATCAATCCATCAATTCAAATCAAACACTATGATGTAGAATGTAGAATAGATATGAGATATGAGGAAAATGGAAAAGAATTCCAAGCACCTCCTCAGCCATAGCTCGAAACTCAAAATTCAAAATTTAACACTAAAAAAATACGAAAACGAAAAAACAATGGCAAACTACAAACTACCGGTTAAACAAGAATTCTTACAAGTCTTGGCGTCGCCAGTCAAATCGTTCGCGTATTGTATACGCATATATAAGAATGTGTGTCTAGTATCTAGTGTCTATCTGTATCTATCTTGTGTCCTGTGTGTTGATTATGAAAAATATTTGCGTTTCCTTCCTCTATCTACTCAAGAATGAAGGGAGGAAAAAAACAATAGCAATTTTTGAAGACTTACGTAATACTTTTTCATAAGAAAAACTTTCCACACATCAAACAACATGCATCTATTGCATCTCCCCTGAAATCTGATTCGGATTCTCATCATCACTCTCATTTTCTCTGGGGGATGATTGCTCTTTCTATATAACGATTAGAGGATTACTATTTACTATCTACAATCTACATATTACGTGTACTATAGTCAATAGTCGAGTATTTTGTTTCCCTCCACTCAGAGATAAGAGAGATGATCTTGATGATGCTGATGCTGATATCATGAAGGAGGAGAAGAAGCTGAGAGTTGAGAGACATAAAGTTATTAAAGAAAATATGATCACCATTAGCATAATATAATATCATTAACTTATTTCAATTTGTTGAACAGTCAGGACAACAACCGAGTTAACTAAACATGTCTACCATCTACCATGCTTCCATACTCCATACTTTGTATTTCTATACTCTATACAACCAACAAATGATATGCACACCATCATCCTCATCAGCATTCAGAATCCTCATTCTGTAAATTTTGCTACAATTCTAATTGCTGTCTCTCCCTCACTCTCTGCTTTTCAATCGTACTCATCAGAAAAATTGAACAAAAACACTTTCGAAAAAATGCGAATTACTATGTATTATTATTATTATTATGCATGCATCATGTATCATTGCATGTCTATAAGCCCAAGAATCAAGACACAAGACACAGCATATTTATATTTAATATACAAAACCTTTTTAATTAATCACACACAAACACACACCTAAAATCTAGAACCTAGACAAATGAAGTTTGTAACCTGACTACCTATTTAATCAGTTTGCTCGTTGCTCAGTGCCCATCCATCGGTAAGGATTAAAAAATTCCAATAGTGTCCGTGTCCACATTATAATAATTTGGAAGTTTAAACTAGTTTGATAATTTGTCCTATTTAAACGCATACGGACAACATTTAGGATTTAAACGAGAGATGTAAGACTCTATATTAGTTGAAAGCAGCTCATAATTTAAGAGCTAATGAACACAGGGAAAGATTCAGATTCAAAAGATGAGAAAGACGAAGACAGAGAGAGATGAGTCTAATTCTACTTGCAGAAGTTGGGCGACTTGAAGTTTGACGCTCATTGCACGAATCTACTGTATTCTCTACTCTACATAAGAAAACAGTAATATTTATTTCTCTCGATATAAATCACAATCTTGTCAGATATGTATAATAATATGTAATGTATGTGTACTTGAATACTTTTCACTTTTCATATCACATCCATGTGCTTTTGTTTCACCATGTACATTGCATACATTGTCCAATGTCCAATGCCCATACATTAATTTCTGTGGACAAAAAAAGTTGTGTAAAAAATAGAAGCACATTTGATATTTAAAAATAGCTTCATGTGGACTACATGTATGTAATTTGGTCCAGTGATGCTTTTATCATTGAATTTTTTCACTAGTAATCATCATCTAAAACACTTTTGTCTCTACTTCTAGTTTTTTTTCAATAGCTGATTCTCATCTATATACAGTACACAGCTTACGCACTATCTGTCAGTGACCAGCGACTACCCTTTTCATAATAATTATCATAATAATTATACGTCTTAATACATAATTAACTTTTTGTCCCTCTACATTTTTCTCTCTTGTGTAAGACACATTTTACTTTACATACATGCATACATGTTACACATAACTAATATTACATGTGCACATTACGCAGGCAATCAGTCTGTAGCCTGTTCTAAAGAAGTTCAATATAATACTTGTTTAAATACCTTTTCCCACGTTTGTAATGAGTCTTATATAAAATATGAGTACACACATCAAACATTATTTCATTCTACGTTCTACAACTATGACATGGTGTCTTTGCTATTTGTATCTGTGTCTGTCTCTGTGTACTCCTTTTGGTATTGGAATTGTGTTGTTGTGGCGCGGTATTAGTCTTTGGGCAGATTGCAGAATGGAGAATGGATTGTCGGTCATTTACTTGTACGCACATCCACGTGGGATCTCTAGTCACTACTCACACATATGTGAATATTCATGTACATATAAACATTTCTGTACACAGAAATTGAATATGTATTTACACAGCACACAAGACAATGTAAACTTTCAACTTCCTTTTTGGAATAACACTACACTACTTTCTATTCTTTGACTCCTTCCTCTACCTTTCTCTTCATCCTGTCGACTGTTATATATTATGTACATGTATATTGGAGTTTCTTATCAATAGGCTATTATAAGGAGTAATGTGATGCGTTAATGCATGCGTAATATTGAAAGACTATTTACTCTTCGATGCAGCTTTATAATATCCTTGTTACGTGTACGTTTACAAAGTATGCAGTCGCAGGAAAACCTTCCTGCCTAATTAATAGTCATATTATATTAATCATTTTAAATCGAGGTGAACTATTGAACTCTCTCGTGTGTCGGTATAAAATAAAATAAACAATGAAAGTGATAGTACACATACGATCTTGATTCTTGATGCTATTCTATTCAAGTTAAAGGCTGCGTAAATGCCCTTTAAAGAGAAAAATGTCTTTATTGCCAGGAGTGTCGGTAAAGTCAATAAACTTATGTGCGTCCCTTTTCCTTTATCGTTTAATTTTCTGCTGTTTTATATAATATTATACGTTATAGATTACTTTCAGTTGGTAATAATATCATATGTATCATAATAGATTTCTATTTCACATGAATTACGTATACGATAGACTTTTGAGGATCAGGGAATAAAATGTTTTTTCCTTCAAGAAAAATAAAAGTCAAGGAGGAATTCATAACCATGTTCTTGGTTCTTGTTATGTTTGCAATCCCTTTAAAAGTCACTGCTGTAAATATCGCATACATGCAGCACGCAAACATAAGTCAACAGAAATCTTAGACCTTATGCGACAATTTCTCAGCATTTAATACAATTTGTACTTTCACCTCTTCGTCGATAAATTATGACTTAGAGTCAGACCCTAACATGTACCTTGTACGTGCTGGGAATTTCTCCTAAATTGGTTTTAAAAAATTAAGTTTTGGCCATTTTTGCACAAATTGATACAAAATGTGAAATGTACTGCAATCTACAATAATAATCATATAGAAAATCGACCTTTCTTGTATTTCCTTGATGAGACAAAAGGTGCAACCGTTTTGAATTCAAATTCAACTGAACCGATTCAAATTGCATGCACTCAAATTGTGATTATGCTCATGGGTTTTTAACTTTCACAGCTTTGACATTTAGACAAAACTAGACAAAGTAAATTAAAAAGACGTCTTTTTACTTTGTACATGTCAAAAGTTTTGACGAGTGTAATACAAAATACAAATCATGTGCTTGTTCGCAAACAGAAAATGATGTACAATGTACATCGTAGATCATACACTATGTACCTAAATGCGTGTAAAAGAATATAGCCAAGAAATTTTACTCTACTTGAACGGCTACAAATTTACATGATTTTGTGAATGGCTTTTAATTTACACAAGTGTCATGTAAGTCAAAATTATTATAATGATAATAATGCCGACTTTGGACTTTCTGATTGCTGTAAACTAAGTTTCAAATAAATCAAATTCAATTAAACCCCCACGGAAGTCAAGAAAATCATGTTTTAATCAACTGCCAACTGGGGCTTCTGTACCTATCAAATATGTGCTACTATTACCTATACTCTATATTCTATACTCTATACTAAACAACTTGTTCAATGTGTCTCAAATTACAAATTTCAAACTGTGCATTTATGCTTCATTGAGAATTGAGAATCTCAAATCTCACTCAAATTACAAGCCAAACAAATTGACCAAATAACTGATTTTTATAAACTCTTGGAATTTTGTAATTACACAATTGCTTACACGCACATTAATACACAAGCTGTATTATGCATTATGCACTTTCAGTCGTGTCAATGTTATACTCGTAGTTCGTAATGGTCATTGATTTGACAAGGAAAAGGAAAACAAGTCTTATATTATTATTATACTTATTATATTTTATACTAGTAGCTGCTTTTTATAATACTGTCGTTGTTTGCGAAAGTTGGAAAAAGAAAATGATATCATATCCATAATCCACAGTGAACATGGAATTTCCCCTTTTTCTTTCATTTTTCTTGTACATCATCATATTTTTCAAGATGGTTGATTTTTCTTGTAAATAAAAAAACTGCATTCATAAATAGATAGGACTAACGAACTTATCATTTCACACTACACACAAGTAGTTATCGTCGAATGGAATGATGATACATATAAAGTGCAAACTAACTTAGACATTTGCAACCAAGTTGTACATATGAAAGGTGTAGAAATTAATACTGCGGAAAGATTTTATATTAATGATAATTCTTTCTGTAATAATAATAATAATAATATATAATATTTTTATACAAAAGTATATATATATATATACATATATATTTGTTGGAAGTCATTGTTGTTATTTCCCTTTAATAAACATTGTTGAACTACTGCACTACTGATTGTTGTTCAGTTTCAAGTTGGATAAACTTCCCATACAAATAAAATATAAAATGCAGTTCATTCATACATTACGTATATTGTATATCTAATATTATTATATAGTAGTAGTAAAGTTGTCTGATATAGTTTGTGCACCCTTTCATGTCTGCCGTTTACCTATGTCTGTGTGTAATGTGTATGGTTTTCACACGCATTATTTAATATATACACAAAGACACATCTATAACATCCAAGCTGACTTTCTAAAGCTAATTTACGTTGCTCATTAACTCTTTGCACTTTGGAATTTATAAGTTCAAAGTTGGACTTACATAAATTTGTGCACACATGTTATCATTGTAATCCATTATTGTTATTATTATTATTATTTTGTACATTGCTGTTACTCGTAAATTGCTTGATTTTGCTTATAATGTTTATATAATGTAACTTTTTGGCCGCAAGCTGATTTCCTTCTCCTACAGTTCTACACATGATGTACATTGTACATTCTGCGTTCTGTGCATATACTTTAATCAATGCAACAAGTTGGAAAGCTTTGATATTTTGAATTTGATGCAGAAAATTTTGGTCATGTTTTTGCACTGCCAAAACAAATGAAATAGATAATTTCCATACTTTTTGATGAAAAATACATGCATCTTTTAACTTCCTGGAGAGAATAGAAACTTTCATTTTATTTGTAGACATATCCACATAAAATACATTTATAAAAGCAACAATATAACTTAGTATTTATTTAGAAGTTTTGGCAAGGCTCTGTTAGTTTGAGAGTTATCCTGTAGATTGCAGTAGCAACTTTTGTAGCTTGTAACAAAAACAACTTAATGTTGATAATGATGTTATCTGTACTTAAAAATACAGACATGTACTAAAACGTATGTGCTCATCTGATGTAGCTACTCGCTACTCGCTCCTCTTTGCTCAGTATGTATTGTTTAGATGAAGAACTTTTGAGTAAATCTTTCGGCAAATTATGCATCTGTGAGCATTATCCATTATCGCCATAAATTACTAGGGAAATACTAGGTCAGTTAAATGCACAAAAACGCACACAAACTGTTATACAAAATGATTTAATTACTATTCTCGATCGCTCCTTGTAAACGTTAACCATCCCATCAGCGAAAGCACTGCGTAAAATAGAAGTCTACAGTCTAGAGTCTTGAGTCAAACATAAGGAATTTAGGTCAACAGACTCACCTCATATTACACATGCATCCAATTTGCTTTTTTCCACAAAGAAGTTTAAACATGTCCTTGACATTATTCTGTAGCTTTATGCAGAATAAAAATTGTCATTCTGATGATGGGAAGGGTGAATCCCCTCAAATTAAACGATCATGTGATTTATGCTTTCGAATTCGACTAATGTAAAATATTGTCATTTGGGTGATGACATAAGAAGAAGGAAAATCCAACAAACCTAACGTTTTTACATCAGAATCCAACAAACGTACGGAATTTTAGTTCCGGAACTCAAGGGTAGACGATTTGTAAACAAAAAAAATGCAAGATGACTTTGTGTTTGAATCTAGCATGAATGTTGTGATAAACGATAAAGGTAACTCGTTTACAAAGCTTATAGATGAAGCGTTGAATACAAATAGCTTGTTTATAAATACGCATAAATGCTATATTTGGAAATAGAAACCTCAACTAAGATCTCAAAAAATTGTGTGGTATTTTATGCCAGATTTTTCTTGTTTTCACACCAGATAAATTCGGAAATATCATTACTGTGTTTATGTGTAAAACGGACATAAACTTTACGTCATAATAATAATATATGTAATTTATAGATTTGCCAGTATATTAAAACTTTGTAGGTTTTTATATGGCAAAAAATTGGTATGAAATAAAAATGACAATCCCTAAAACATTCATTTAACTGTACACCTGATGACTGATGATTAATCCATATCAGTTTGTATTCAATATTCATGTTAAAAATATACACGACATAGGTACGTCATCTTCTCCATTATTTCAATGTTATTGTTGAGTGCGTTTTCAATTTTCAAGAGCTCCTACTAGGTCACTCACTTATCATTATCAACTAACTCACTTCCCCACATTTCAAATGCTTCATAAGAATTGTCAAAAGTACCTTGAACTCTAAAAGCTATTCCGCGTCACATTATATAATGTATTATTACATACCAAAATAGCTATACTAGTTGTTTTTGTTTTGTATTTAGTCATATGTTTTTCAGTTATACGTGGCTTTTGTACATGTACACATATCACACATCTACACAAAAACTGACTCATCGGTAAACTTTAAAAAGATGTGTAATAAAATCACGATCTGGTCAAATGTCTAATTTGAATATTACAATTATTTACAATTTGAACATGAAGTAATTTGAGATTTGAGACTTTCAGAGTAAGTACCTAATCTACATAATCCGTTTTGTCTATCTTTATGATGCATAATATATTATTGCATATATATACAAAACATAACATACAACTGATGACGAACAAAATGAGTGGGCGACTAAATAAATCTATTGCAAATATACAACCATAAATCTGTCCAGCTTACGATTTCTAATGTTAAAAAAAAGTAAAATATACTATACCTTGCTGCATGTATCCAAATGAGATGTATAATATTATATTATTATAGATTATGATCAGCAACTATATGTTGAAGTCTTTTCCTCTCACTACTGCATTTCCATAAGCATAGTTGGTAGTTGGTAGTAGATAATGATGATTCTATGTCAATTAAGGGTAGTCAGACTGCAACATGACAAAACTGATAACTGCATTTTGTTCATTCTTCTCAAAAAAATATTATAATAATATTGACGATTGACGATAAGGAAAACGTTTTATTTTTCTTTGAACATATTCGGCTACTACGCTTTACTCTTTAATGAATTTACAAAACACTCAATACTCAATCCTTGTTGGTTAGTTGTTTGTAAATTAGTTGTTAATGTAATTCTTTCGTTCTTCTTCTTCGTCTGCTTGCATAAATAATGGATAATAATATTACATGCATACATTCCATGATACAGGATACACATGTTTCTGAGGATGAATAGCTTGTATAGTTTAGAGTTTAGTTGTACACACGTTTGTAATGTTTTGGAGTTGAGTTGGTCATAAAATAAAATAACGTTGAACGTAGTTTTTTCCAAGAATTCATGTGTAATATGTTCAAAGGTATCTCCAAAGGCACGATGAGGAGCACAGATTTTGTAACTGGGAATAGGTAGTCACGAGGAAGAAATCAGTAACAATATAATATAACTATTTTATCAGTATTCAAAATATGTACATCTATGTATACATACATGTAAATAGTAAATAGACAGAAGGTATATCTATATATTTTGTACATGTGTTTATTATTATCGTGATTGAATCAAAATTCGTTAGATACTTACTACTACAGTTGCATATATATTTTTTTGACCAAGGTAGTTTTCCCTTTTTTCCACGAGTATTAGTATTATTCATATTATTTATCATTATTATTATTATTTATTTTATTATTGGTTAATATTTGTGTTGGATTCTCCTTTTTTGTCACCACGACGTAACGTCTTTCGGTATGCGGTGTTATTATTCTTATCAGCATTAAAATTAGACAAGTCGAAAATTAGTTTCTTGTTTGAATTTACATTACTTATCAGCTCTTTTTGTAAAACCATTATTATAATATTATTCAACAGCATGATGCACGTGTACATGTAAATTTATGTGAATACTTAAGAGAATAGAATAATATAATATCAGCAGACGTTGAATTTGCAATCTGCATTCTTGTTTTACATGGTGTAGTCTGTATAGTTTGGCAGTTTCAAAACGGGGATTTTATTCTTGCTCTCCCCTTTTGTTTGTGAGTTTACTCATTTATTTAGTAGTTTATCGTTTTTATTTGTCTTTCACTATTTTTGTACATTATATTTTTCACTAGTAGTTTCTTTTTCAGTTTCGTAAAATATCGAGTTTGTTAGGACTTGTTAATTATTTATTATTTGTAAAATTAAAATATACACAATTTCACACTTCGCACAGACGCTACTATTTTTAGTTTTTAGTTGTTTTTTAAATCGAACTTTTGAATTGTGTGTTGTGATTATAGATTAACTGTATTAAGTATTAAGTACAAAACGTATAAATACTACACCGGAAGTGTATTAAATCAGATTAAATATTAAACACTAAAACTGACAAGACCGTGTTTATTAGTTATTACAATTTTGAATTGTGAAGCGTGCCTTTTTTTGTTAACGATTACCCATGTGTGCAATCAAACAAAAACATAAAATTACACACAAAAAATAGTAAAAATTACATAAAAATCTGACGAGTGAAGTTAATTCTTTCCGAATTGCGAATTATTGTAATTTTGTTGTTGTTATACTATGGATATAATCAAGAAACTTGGTAAAAAACTCCAAAAGAGGTAAGCCAACTTTTTTGATCATTTTTTATTGAGTCTTGCTGTAAATTGTGAATTTATTTCATAGATATGAGTTGATAATATTGCAAAAAAAAGAGAACTAAATGGTACACAAATTATATATGCATCATTATAATAATGGTGGGTTTTAGTTAGTTAAGAGTTTTATAGGAAAAAGATAATTGTAGAAAAAAACTCAAATATTGAATATCCAATATAGCCCGAGGCATAAAACGGTTCAAAATCTCAGCTGGTTCACCATTGAGCATAATATTTTTTTGTTTGTCGACAGAATGTATCGACTGTAAATAAAGTAGTTCATTTAGCAAACATTTTATTTTATTTTGTAGTTAAAGTTTCACGTTTGAATAAATATTGTAATACTTTTTTTAGCTTTCACTTGCAATCAGTTTTAAAATTCTAATTTGCAATCTATACTACTACCAGCATTATTATTGTCAGTATTCGACAACTATAGTGTACAACAACAAATTCTCGTGTTGTGCATAAAATATATTTTAAATACTACAGTTAAGATTTTTATGCACAGGACAAAACTAGATAGAGACTAGAGAGACTAGACTCACTGCAAAATTTACATGCTACTTGTACATTATTAGACCATTCCAAATTATGTGGTATTCATGAGAATTCTAAAACAATGTAGACAGAACAAGAAACCAATCAACAGGTAAAAAATTCACCTGCTGATCTTTTCATCAAGCTTCCATCGCCAATAATGTAAACTATTGTCTTAATTTTTATGTGCATGTACAATTTTTTTTGCACACGTCCATTGTTACACATATGTACTATGTTCGTCTAATGCATACACTGAGATTTTCTCTTCCTCGTCTCTCTCTCTCTCTTTCTCTGTTGAATATATCGGGCTTCATGTTAATTTTACCTAACCTCACGTCCATCTAAAAGGTCCTAATTAGTCCAAGTAATTAAAAATGTACATCTTACTATGTATTTGCCATGTATAATAATATTATAATAAGTAAACTTGTGAATATTAAAGTCTTGATTAGTTTCCTGTTTTAAATCTTAAATATATACATATACACATGTCCAATCTCCATGTATACAAGTTTTATTATAATATTATTATCATTATTATTATGATTCCATCAACTATGATAGATCCAAAGTTGGAAGTTGTATTGTAGCTGATGATGATAAGAGTGCAAATAATGGACAGGTAGAGACATACAATACTATATACAATAATATCGCTTGTCAACTTTAACCTGATTTTCCATTCTTCTCCTCTTCACCAATTTCGATTTTCGACTTGATATCTGTTGTTGATGTTGCTGTTGTTGTTGGAATAGTCTACATGTTTGTATGTAGTTTATGTATAGAATATAGAAAAAGAGAGTGATGATTTACCTAAAGGCTATAGTCAATAGTGTGGTCAGTTTTTCATATTCTTTCTTTTAATACTTTTTTTTTTGTTTATTCATTGTTATGAACTTTGCTGCTGAAGTCCTTCCAAAAAAAAACTTTCTTTCCTTTGATTGGGAATGAAAGAAAATTTCCATTTAAAATTGGAAATGGGGCAAAATAGTAATTACAAATTGTTGTATGTATAAAATATACACTCATACACATTTTACATTTTATACATATATATGAAAAAATATAATATGTAGTCTTGTATTGTTTTTGCTGCGTTTTTTTTGCATACAACATTATTATTACGAGCAATTTTACTTACAGATAAACACAAATATCTTTATAAACATTAAAAACATTTATGTGTGTGCCGGACTGTCTCTGACAATATGACTACAGTCTGTACTATGTTCTGTAGTATGTGTTGAGATGAAATAAATCATTACAAATTTCTTTTTCCCTCTTCTTATCCTGACAAAATAATAACAATAAATAAGCTAAAAGTGTTGAGGGCAGAATTATCTATGGATATGGGTTATATTCAATATTATACATGATGACTCTATACTGTATGCATCTACAATGTAAAATGTACAGGTGCAAGTACATCCATCTTGTACTAGTATTATTATGGTTACTTTAGCCAGACTTTTCATTTACCTATTTGAAACTGTGATGATAAGTTGATTAGAAAAAAATGTGTGGAAAGATGGTCTTTTTTGCACATATCAACGACAAGTCTACAGTCTGCATGTATAACATTTCATATGATGCAGATACATCATCTTATATTATGTTACAGACATTATTATGTGGATGGTGATGATAGTCTGCTGATGACGAAGAACGAAGAGTACATAATATGTATGTGACGACGACGGTGATGTAGGAGGTGAAAGGTTAGGCTAGGTTATATATTTTGACATACTGTGGCCAAAACGCCATGTGTCTTATCAAATGGTAATTATAATAACAACCACAGCCTCAAGCAGTAGTACATAAACACTAGTTAATTTGGTACGTTAACTAGATCCTGAAAGGAAAAGAAGAAGGAAAAAAAATGGCAGAAACATTCTTTTTGTGAAAAGGATATTGTACATTATAATAACACAAGAACAAGAATACATGTAGTATATAGTGATATAATAGTCTTGCATGTATATGCGCTATTTACCACATTTTAAACATCTTACACTACGCACTGTATACTTTTTTCTAGTTTCAACAGAATCTGCATTTAAAATTTGCAATACATATTAAATGACAAAAAAATATCTAATATGCGAAAGAACGGTCACGTGCAAAATTTAAATGTTCTGTACATGTAAATTGTAGATGTTATATATTCTATATCGAAAGACGTTTCAGATATGAATACATGGTGAAACAAATCGGCATGTGATTATCTACATCATTTGTCGATTTTTTTCTGACCGACATGTAAAAGTCTACCATTTTTTCGTTACATATTTAATATGTAATCTTTTTTTTGTGTGCATATACTTTGATGTTATAACGTTTACATGACAGGTTTTTTTCTAAGAAAAAAACCATTATTTCCGTTCATATCCTGGCATTTGCATTTTGTCATGCCACTGCCACTGCCTTCCTTATTTTTATGTGATGGAGGAGTAACTTCATTATAAAACTAGTTGTTTCCTTTGGATTTTCAATAATTCTCAAAGCTCCTTTAAAATGCTCCGGGACAAGTAAACAGGAACTACTAATTGTTCAATTTATACACGCAGAATATGGACTACTAACCATTTTTCTGTTTAACATAAAATATTAAATGTTAAATGTATGAAATTCCGCCTCTTACTTAGACATGCATGCATGTAATTTTGTATTTTATATTTTGTATTTTTGAATCGAATTGCATGCGTGCAGTTGGCAGTTGGTGTGCAAAAATCGGTAACTTTTATTAATTATAATATTCTTTTTATCATGCATTTATGCATCGAGCATTGCATGCAGGGACCGCGGAACAGGGGGGACAGGGGGTACATTGTACCCCCCAGCAAAAGACCTGGGGGGTACAAGTAACGTAA